>JAHBCN010007484.1:0-43228 GCA_019359885.1 Listronotus oregonensis | reverse complement strand
GTTTACTTTGTGATTTGTGTATTTGGGGACAAAGAATCAAAAATAACAGAGATATACAGAGTAAAGTGGCTCTTATTAATATTTCTAGGGAATATTGACTAAACTTTAAAGAGTTCGTTTTAATAACTAATTCTCTAGTTCTATTCCAAAAAAAAGGTGAGATACAGGGTGCATAATATATATTAAACGCCAAAAAAAAATTTATTATGCGTATAAACTTTTATTTACAGTAGATCTTTTAAAAAAATCTATAATAATAAAGCTTTTTTTGTGGTGATACATCTCGAGACCAAATGCATTTTTTACTTCTCTCGCAGTATATCTTATAATCAGTCCCTGCTTTAAATAGCATTCTCATATTTGTTAAATGGCGAATGCCACAACTCTTGGCATTCTTGCTTCCATTCAAAAAAAAAGTCGTAAGCCTCATTAATGACTTTTACAAGAAAGGTTTCTTTTTTAGCCCATCCACAGGCTGTAAAGGTCTTGGCTCTTTTATAGGTACTTTTACGTCTCCTGGTTCGATAAATTAGCCAATACAATTCCAAAAGCTGCCAATAAAGCAATACAAAGTGCCACTCATATGCACTCTTTGACAGGTTATCTAGAGAAGCCTTTTCGTTTTGTTCACTGCTTCATCCCTGGAATATTTAAACTGTGAAACCTGCTATCTCCAAATCTTTAAATCCTACATGAAACCCTTATGGACAATTCTAAGATAAAAAAAACTACTAAAACTATTCTAGTAACCATCTGATGCAACCATCGCTACTATTAGTCATCAAATCATAAATAAATTTCTTACTTGTAATTCCTTTACTTGTACTACCTGTCATGTCATAAATTTTGGGTGAGTACCTACCTGTCGATTTTAGCTGATGCAATGATTTTAAAATTGAAGCATATCGACACTACTTCTTTTTTATTTTTAATTTATTTTTATTTAAAAAAAAGGTACTAAAAATGTCATTTTTTAAACTCTTGTCCATGTTTCATGTGTAAGATTTTTAAAAATGAAATAAGATATTATAAAAAAAAAATTTTTTTAAAAATTTTAAAATTTTAATATATATATATATATATATATATATATATATATATAAAATTTAAATATATATATATATATATATATATATATATATATATTTTTTTTTTTGTACAGTATGTCCAAAAAAAGGTGTTGAATGGGAAAAATTTTTTAATTTTTGATTTTATCAAAAAAAGTTTTTGAAAAAAAAATTTTCTATTTTAGAGTAAGAAAAGAAAATTTAACATTTTTTATACGCGGTGTTTAGAAAATTGAAAGAAAAGGTACAAGAGAAAGTGCATTTATTTGAGAAAATATGGAAATAAGTTACTAGAAAAGTTGTTCAAAATTAAAAGGTAGTCTGAAAAACCAAATTTTTGAAAAAATCGGCCCACTTTTATTTTTTATGATTAAAGATTTTTAATATAAATTTTAAAATTTTTTAATATTAATTTTATAAAATTTTTTTCTGTAAAGTGTTGCGAATATCGGCTAATAATTATAAATGCGAAGTGTCAATAAAGTTTTTTATATCAACGCCTACTAGTAAAAAAAAGAGTTGTTAATTTGAAATTAGTTAATTGATATCAAAAAATTTTTTTTCACAAATTAACAAAGGTAAGCCGATTTTTTGAAAAATTTGGGTTTAAAACTACCTTTTAATTTTGAGAAGTTTTTTAGTAATTTTTTCCATACTTCTCAAATAAAAGCACTTTATTTGTACCATTTTAACTTTTTTCAATTTTCTGAAACCGGATAAAAAAGAAAAGTTTCTATCCCCAAACTTACTTAAGTAGGAAAATTTTTATAGGGGTAGCTTTTTCAATAAAAACAAAAAAAAAAAATATACATACTGTATATATATATATATATATATATATATATATAATATATATATATATATATATATATATATATATATATATATATATATATATATATATATATATATTTTTATAAAATATAAAATTTTTAATATATTATATATATATATTTTTATATATATTTTTTTAAAATATATATTTTATATATATATATATATATATATTTTTATATAAATTTTATTTTTTTTTATTTGGCCATGCGAAAATCGCCAAATTTAAAACAGTTACATTAGCAATTTTATCTGGCATCTTTTTCGCTGTAATTCAATTTGTTTTTTAGTATGTTTGAGTTTAAACGGAAAAAATTAAATGATGGTTATCAAAAAATAGAGATCTTGACATGTTTTTTTTTTTTTTAAAATGCATCAATTTAGAGTGATTTGTATCATATTTTACGTGTTAAAAGAAATAATTTCTAAATTTTTTTTTAATATTGATTTTTGTAATTTTCAAATTTTCAAAAAAATAGTCAAAAAATTGACAGTTTTAATTTTTTTAATATTATTATAATAATGAACTTAAAAATTAAAAAATATTTAACAACTCAAAAAATGATTATCATGTTGATTTTACATCCGCGATGGATGGAGCCGCGATTATAAACAATTACCGTATTGTTTAATTAGTTAGTTTAAAAATTACTGGGTCATACACTTTTAATATTAAATGACACATTAATACCAGACTGCCTGGTGACACCACTAACCTAATAATAAAGATAACGAAAATGTATTACTCATTATCATTTAAATCTAACTGCAGCTCTTTGTTCTGATTTCCCCTATATCCATTATTGATCCGCTACCAAAAGCCGGAAAGGACAAAGGGAATTGTATACATTTAATTTTTATACTTTTATTTACTGAAATTGAAGTTTAAATTCATGAGTTTGTTTTGTGCTTTATTCAGAAGATTTTGTAATTTTTAATGTTTACACAATATTTTTATTATTTTTAAAGTAAACATTAATGGGTAAATAAATGTGATGAAATATTTTTGTGCAATCGATATAATCCCTAGGTAAACAGCTGTTCAACGAGCTTGAACAAAGATTAAAAAGCCGACAAGTTTAGGCAGGCTTTAATCTATTTGGGGTCGTAGGAACACTTACTAGTTATACTACATTCTTAAATATCCTTGTTTTGCTCTTTTCTATAAAAAGCCGCGTTTACACTATGCAACTTGTTTAATAAACTTTTGTTTGTTGGACATGTTCAATAAAACTTTTGTTTTACAAACCTTAAACTTTTGTTCAGCGAACTTCTTTAAACATTTGTTTTAAAGAAAAGGAAAATCTTCACCTCTAGTTGCAATGATAGCTTCAAGCAATGAGGACGTGATGCTTGCTGCCGCCGCTTGTGTGGTTATGTCCTGTTCGAAGAATGTAAGGGCTAAAAGACGATTTTGGGTACGTCCTTCATTGAAAGCAAGTAAGAAATATAGTGGTAGTGATTTAATACTCGATTTGCAAAGAGATGATTGAGACTTGTTGTCGGGGGAAGTGAGAACTAATGGCAGTTTTAAGAACTTCTTAATGACAAGTTCAGACTTTGAGTACTTGATTCTGCGTATCGGAGGACAAATTGAATGGTGCTTACTAGATGACAGGAGGCACACTGACCTGTTGTATAAACAAGTTGCTCGGCGCAAAACAATTTGAAACATGTTTGATAAAAAAGTTCATGAAACGTCGACTTTCTTTGATGTTTACTGACTCGGATCGGGAAGGCTGAAACTTGTTAAAAAACACGATTTTTGGTTGTAAAACACGCTTGTACATTCTAAAACTTTTTATATTGTGTTTTTAAACTTGTTGTACAACTCGGTTGAAAACACATAAGTTTATTAAACAAGTTGCATAGTTTAAACGCGGCTTAAGAGAACGACCTCTTATTTATAGTAGACAGAACAAAGTAAAACTACACAAGTTCTTTTATAAACTCTGAGATGTTTTTAAGCTAATTCTTTTTCCTCTGAGTAAAAATTGCAAGCTCAGAGAGTTGCATCTTGCATTAAATTTATTTTGATCTGAAACGCGTCAAATCTCTTCTTTTGCCTATCAAAAAGCCATCTCCAAGATATATTTTTTTATAAAAAAAATGTTTCGTTTCTGCATAATTACGATATAAATTTCACGCATGACCCTTTTTATTGTCCGTCAGACCAAAAAGCGTTGTGACGACACAAGGGTTGCCGAGTTCCAATATATTTTTTTTGCTGCATTAAATTATTTTATTCGGAGCAAAAAGAGAAAATCAATCGCAATCCCTTATTCTCATAAAAAAATAATTCATATTTTTAAATTTTGGCAGCCACTGTATAATGAGTTTAGATTTACAGTTGATGTTTAAAAATGTATTGACTTTACGATTCTTCGTGAAATATATTTAAGGAACAAAGAACTAGTACTATTTTTAAGCACACAGATGTTCAAGTCCAACGAGGATAGAAATATAAGTACAAAGTGAAATCATTTTTTTTTTTCCCGCTAGTGTTTTTTTTGGGGTTTTTATATATATATATATATATATATATATATATATATATATATATATATATATATATATATATATATATATATATATATTTTTTTATATATATATATATATATACAGTATTGGGGAAAATTAACGCGCATAATAGGGAATTCAATGTTAATTTTTAGCCATCTGAAAATCCAATCTACCAGTGTACGTTTTTTAATTTTAAGTCGCGATGAACTAAATTAATTTTTAATGTTTGACTGTACTCACTGCGCTTTGGTTCGATTTTTTTACAAAATCAAATAGTTTTGGACATTTTCGGGGAGTATTAAAGCGAGATCGGATGGGTGTACGTTGAATCAACAAAAAAAAGAATTTTTTTAAAGATAATTTGTTGAAAAATTATCACAAAAAAATTTTAAAAAGATTTTGCTTTTCTTTTATTACATTGGCTTAAAAAACTAAAAAAAAAATAAAAGAAAATTTAATAATAAACACAACGATAATTTTAAAACAGAAAATAAAAATAACTCTAAAGAACTAAAACTTTTTAAAGGTTTTAATAATCCACCACTTTTCAACAATACCCAAACCTATTGTAGAGATGTTGTTCATATTTCTGAGCCGTTCAGGTGTAATTTGACCAAAAAGGGAATTTATTTTTTTCCCTTATTTCAAAAGGTTTCTAGCTTTTCCCAAAACTCTGCCGATACACATTTTGTTGTAAATATCCAAAAAAATTATTTGGGATCCGCAAGCAAATGAACGAGCTCTGCGAGCCACCGGCAAATCCCACTACCAAAACCAAAGCGCAAAGCGGTGACGTTTCCAGTCGAACAGCTAAATTAATTATAATTCATCGCGACGTTCTATTGAAACGTACACTGGTAGTTGGATTCTCAGATGCCTAAAAATTAACATTGATTTCCCTATTATGCGCAAAATTATTTTTCCAATACTGAAAATAAAATATATATATATATATATATATATATATATATATATATTCTTTTTCCGGCGCAACCATCAACTTATTTATGAAAACGTTTTCTATACAGGGATTTCATTTTGTTATTTTATCATTAAAAAGTATTTGATATTTCTTATACGTTGTGTTACTTGCAAAAAAATAAAAGTGATGTGGCACCTCTTAGTTTTAATATTAAAAGTTTGTATGAACTTGTAGTATTCTTTCCACTTATGTTTTTTTTTGTCCGGGAATTTCCCCAATTTTCAGTAAAGCTATGATGTAGTTTTGGAAAATTAAACCGTATACATCTTCTAAAACTTATATTAATCTCACTATTAACCTACTATTACAGATTACGAATCCAACACTCACCACCACTTTAATTTGACTGCATTTCTTTGTTCCCGAAATCCCCTATATCGATCCATAGTTAAAAGCCGAAGGGACAAAGAAAGTAATGCCTGTATTTGGTGCTCTATCCCTTCTGAAGGGCTGGGGAGAGCATGTCCTTTGTTCATAAAGACTTGCAACTGAGGCATATGGATTTCATATTTCCTAATATGTTTTGTATTCTTTTCTACTGAAACAATGTATTTAGACCAAAATATTCATATATTTTTTTCATTAAAATAATAAATTAATTAAATAATTGTTATAATTTTTATGAATAAAATTGGGCAAACCAACCACATGTTTAATATATTCTATACGTGTTTTTATGGTTTGAAACTTTTCTATGCCTATTCTTTACTAAACGAGAATATTTCTTTTACAAATTTGCACACATACCACCTGTTACCACAAGTCTAGACTTGTCTCGACAGTTCCTGTCGAGATGAGTCAGTTTACTTTTGGACAAAGATCCTTTACAAATCAATGTGTTTCTACCTGGTTTTGAAAATATCCGTTCAATGCATCATTAAATAATGATGGTCCTCGGGTAGCGGAATATAAATTAGTTCAAGTTTTTAAAAACGACAGGAAAATACCTGTTTTTTTCTTTCTTTTTGAATGACTACCCATCTGTTTTTAACGTGTTTGTAATAAGTTTATTGAATTTTTGATCAGTTTAAGCCAGTTTAATTTGTTTTATTATAACATCTTTTCTGGTAAAGTCATATCTTAAAAGATTATAAAACAAAGTTTATTCATATATAATAAAACTATGCAATGATCAGTGCCGTAGATAATTTTATTTCCTGGGGGCCATATACTTAAGAACTTTAAACAACATTTTTACAAAACCTTAACAATTGACTAAAAATTAGGTACTCTTCATTCATGTCGCTTATCCCAACCGTTTTTTTTAAAAAACGTCATTTTATTTGTACTGTTAGTCCTCTAAGTTCTGTCCCGTTCAATATGAAAAAGAGGAATTTTCTCGTGCTCGAAGTGTGTGATAGAATACTCAGCGCGTAATAAGCTGTGACGAGACGAAGTGGAAGAGGAAACACATATTTAAGTATGGTAACCCGAACGAGCAGACACGTAAGGGCAGATGTCGTCGTCGCAAGTTTCGAATATATGATTTTTTCCCACGAAAACAGGAAAAAACAAATCAGACAAAATCGTGTAGTTCAAGCGGTTAAAGCCGCGGACGTATGCCTGTCAATAGAAAGACTCTGTAACACCATAGAAAAGAAAATTCCTGTCTATAATAAAAGTCTCATTAAACCGAATTCCGTAAGTTTCCTCGGCTTTAATCGGATTTCCGAATGACTAGTTCGGAGTATAGAAATGGAAAGATCAGTCAGGCCCTTGCTACGATTAGTTCTCTTTCTATCTCATAAATATGTACATAATTTTATCTCCGTCATTGCGTTACTTAATTTTTCATTTCGTTACTTAATTTTTCATTTCATTTTAAACTTTTTAAGTGATCCTAACTTGCAAATCTTTGTTAACTTATGTTTTTATTTTTCAAGTTATATTTTAATTATTTGAATTACATGTAATTACCTAGAGTGTTGTTAAGTTTATCTATAAATAAATAAATTAAATTAATAAAGTTTGGTGTTTATGGTCTGTGGTTTGAAGATTATAAAATGGACACAATTTTATGCATTTTGTAGAAGAGCACAACTTTGGGGAAACAAAAATATTTTCTCTTAAACTCCATCAGTGTTTTAAATTTGTGTACGTATTATTAAATAAATGAAGCCTTTACAATTTTTTGCGTTCTTTATTCTTCTCCAAAATTTCCTCACATTTCTGTAAACTATTTCAGGATTTTTTGACCAAGTTAATATTTAAAAAAATAATTTAAACAACTTTTTCGATTTTCCTTTAACATAATATTAATAATTTGTTTATATTTCCCCACCAAATTTTAATCTTAAGAGTCCATTCGCGCCGCGAAAATTGGATCCAATTTGGGGTTCGGGATAATGTTTTCTCAAAACGGTATGTTATCGATAATTTTCGTAAACTTATGAAAATCAACACTTAAATCTAGGTTTGCTGTAATAGTTTTTAAATTTGGGTTTATTTTTAATATTTCCTTGAGGAAAGTCATCCAAAATTGGTTATGTTTGGATATTTTTTTTTTTAACCGACTCAATTTCAAAATTGTTAAGAGATTGAACCTTACCTTTAAAATGGGTATAATTTATGTCATTTAAGTGAAAAATAGTTACCAAAAAGTCATTCCTGTAGGCTTGCAATCGGAAACAACATCGCATCGATAACCGAATTTGGAAGAACCAAATAAAATATAATATTTTAATGCGGTTCGAAAATTGTGGTAGTGGTTTTGTTAGTCTCCGCCCACCGTCTCCGGTCCTTTCGCCCGACCCCTAAGGTGGCTAATTCTAATAAATTTCCAAAAACGATTTGAAGCCTTATAACTAAATGCGCCAAAAAGATTTGTTAAAACGTTAAAAAAGAGCAAGGCTTCAAGATTTTAAATAAAAAATGCACACTGAACTTTATAGATTGGATTTTTCAAAGAACCATGTTTTCATGTTAAATAATATACTCTTAGAAAAAACAGAGTACCAATTAGTGATGGGAACTTTCTTACTTTTTTTTGTCTAATTATTTCATTAAATTACTAAGTTCCTGCAGACATTTTATTTTTAACTGTGGGTAGGAGACTAACAATTTAATGTAATAAAATTCCATAATTACTCATAAAAAAGTATTATGATTTCTCAATCACAGATCACCTGATGAACAAGGGAAGCTTTTTTATCTCAAAACATCCAAACATAGTAAAATTATACCTTAACAAAACAATAAGTCAACAAACCATTTTTTGTGAACTAACACAAAAGGGTTTTTATAGATTTTTATCAAGAATTATTCTTATTTTGCCAGGCTTGGTTGTTTTGAAAGAGAAATCGGTTTTATATTTTTGAAAAAATGCAACGGGTGTTTTATAAAAATATACAATGAAATTTTTTATTTAGAAACATAAACTTTTTAAATAATATTAGTGAAAACCCGAATTCAGAACCTTTACCCATCTGCCAACTGGATAATAATTATTTTTATTATAATGTCGAAAAGTTTCCTACTGGGGCAAAAAACTAGGTCAAGCTACGAATCATTTTTGATACCCCATTATTAATATATATATATATATATATATATATATATATATATATATATATATATATATATATATATATATATATATATATATATATATATATATATATATATATTATATATATATATATATATATATATAATATTATATATATATATATATATATATATATATATATATATATATTATTATTATATATATATATATATATATATATATATATATATATATATATATATATATATATATATATATATATATATACATATATAATATATATTACATTTCCAAGAATTTTTCGGGAGAAGTCAATCGATTTTGCTTAAACTCGGTAATCTTGATGTACATTATAAATGATTTCCAACCACCAAATTTCAGCCAAAATTGAATTATTTACACTAGGTTTTATTTATTACATCCTCTAGTATGTAGAAAAAAAATATTTTGGTCCCCTAAACCTGCGTTTCTTAACCTTTTTTGGTCCTGCAAACCAGTAAAATTTGTAAAAAAAATTCGCGGACGAGTGATTTTTTTTAACAACATAATTTTACTAGGTATTAAAGAAGTAATACATAATTTAATCGTAACATTTTTATTATCATTTACTTACAATAATATTTAAATGTAAAGATATAAAATTATAAATATGTTTCCGTGAAAGTCCGAAATTGGTGAATGTCGACATTCACCGGTGAATGTCAAAATTAAAAAAAAAACTGAACGACAACTAACCAAAACTAACGACAACTAACCAAAATTATTAGTTTTAACCAGAACGCACCAAAGTTGTTAGTTTTGGTGTTAGTTTTTGTTCAGTTTCTCTTTTAATATTTAACATTTACCGGTGAATGTTGACGTTCAAGCATTTTCGGACTTTCACAGTAACATACATATAAAAATTAGAATTATAAGGCTTTAACAAAAATCACAGAAAATTATTAAAAAAAATCACAAACTCATGGACATAGGAACACAATAAAAAATATTAGTCTTACGATGTCTAAAAAGGTAAATCAAAAGCATTTACAAAAAATATAATTTGTTGTTTTTTTTTAATGAATTTTTCTTCAGTGCCGTACTGATCATAAATTAAAAATATTAAAATTAATTTAAGATACTTATATTTTATAATTTTGTTAATTAAAATTTAGTTATTATTATTATTATTTTTTAATAAGTACATTTTTATCGCGAATAAAAGAAATTGTCCGAGGACCAGTAAAATTTCTTCGCGGACCACTGGTGGTCCGCCGGCCCAGCGGTTAAGAATAGTTGCCCTAAACCATTTAATTTTTATTTAGAACGAAGTTTAAAAAATGACCATTTTCAAATGGCCGCAAAAAATTCAATTTTCAATCGATCAACTCTCGCTATAGCTTACTTTTTCTGTTGATTTATGCTCTTCAAGCAAGTAACTTAAAAATATATTTGCCTGCAATAATCGGTAATATTGCGTTTTAAAGTTTGTGATTCTAATACAAAGATATTAAAAACAAAATTTTTTGACTGATAACGGGTTTTTTGAATGCTGTAAATAAAAATTTTAATTATAATTTACAAATGTAACAACTTAAGACAGTTCCAAACAATTAACTAACGAGGAAAAACCTTAGCAAACGTGTGTCACCTGGCGGCTTAATGGATTTGTTACATTATTCCATTAAATACCTACGACAAAAAACAATTACTAACACAATCTAACATCAATAAACCTGTGCCGAAAGCTTATAACAATGTACATAAATTAAAAAATAAAATAATTACAATTAATAATCCTATACAATTAATTTAAATAGCAAAAATTGTCAGCTGTTGTCTTTCCAAGAATCGACCTGATAAAAAAAAACTGTATTAAATTATAATAAATGTATGGGTACAGTAAAAAAATATTGACGTGTACTTAGGATCTTAAGTCATGGCAGCTTTAAGTAGACTCGCTGGCATCAGTTGCTGGCCTTGGAAATGAAACACTTGTGTTTGTAACGACGACGTTGCCAAATTGTTATAATATTAAATATTTATTTTAAGCCCATCGATATATTTTTGCTGCTACATATCGATGGCTTAGTATGAAAACCTCGTAAAGCACAAACTATACATTTTACAGGAGACACAAAAACCTGATTTGCTGCCCTATTTGGATTGATTACAAAAGTCATTTGCATAAGACTTGATCCTAAATTAAAACAAAACGCTAGGGAGCGGTTGGAACCCGGTACTTTTGCTCCGAAGCATGTTAAATTCAAAAAGATGCCAAGAAGATCAGTTTTTTAAAAAGCAGAAAAAAAATTTGTTTGTGGGTTATCTTCACACTGCTAAAAAGCCAAACATAGAATAATATTGGAACCTTTTAGACCAACTGGGTGTAAAAATTTGTAAGAAAACATCCGATTTACAGAAGAATAAACACTTTTTTATAAAAACAACACACCATTTAACACAGTTTTAAAAACGCAAAAATTGGTAAAATAAAGCACAGATTATTTTAACATTCATTCTATTTGCCAGATTTAGCCTCCTCTGACTTTTCTCATGCCTCAAAAAATTAATATGTGGAAAACTATTTTTGTCAAATGAAGGAAGAGGTGATAGTAGCCGTGGAAGCGTATTTCGACAGTTGTCATAAAATTACCGAAGCGGGTATTTTGAAATCCAAGGGGAAAATATTGAATAAGAAAATGTTATTTACACCATTGATTTGTAATAGTATATTACATTCCGAGAAGGGTAAGAAGCCTATTACACGATTTTGAAAATTACGGTACGAGCGTGAGAGTACTGTAATTTAAAGAGTGTGTAATCTTACCACTGAGTTGTGTAAATATACTTTTTCTACACTTTATGTTTAGTTTTTTTAAAATAAAAGCAGAAGATTGTAAACTTTAAGTAACAATACAAATAATACAAACATTTGCGTTGTCAAGGCGATGCTTTTTTTGTTTCATAGCCAGCTTTACGTAAAATCTATTGAAAGTTTTCAAGATTTTGGGGGCTCGCGATGTAATGTACGAATATTATATAAAATTAAATATATATATATATATATATATATATATATATATATATATATATATATATATATATATATATTAGTAACTGCCCTTACGCACAGTTTGGCTTCTTACAGTATAGTGTTTGTAATTAGAGATTTACTGATAAAGTAGACGGTGTGTAATTAGGTTCTTACTAATATAGGAGTAGAAAAAGATTTTTTTTAAATTTCATAATATATCGCTGTGATGCCCGCTGCCAAAGTTACGCGTGTTTAAATTTCGCCGATTTTTTTTATTTATTTCTTTTAATTTTGACATAAAAAGTAACTTTTTAAAACTGATAGGCTCATTGAAATATTTTACTTTTCAACGCTAGTGTAAAAATAGTTATTTTCCTAACAAGTGCGAAAAGTAATACTTTTCCGCACGCGGCTGACGTTACACGAACGACGCGCAGCGGAGTTTGGGTAAGCAGCCAAGAGCGGGAAAGTTACTTTCCGCAAGTGTTAGGAACAATATTTTTCCACAAGCGAGAGGAAAAACCAACACAATTTTAAAGATTTATAATTAAAATATTATGTATTAACGAAGGAATTTATACACTAATTATTGTTATTAACATTTATAGTAAAAGTGCAATTGGTCGCGTTTTGAGAATTTATTGCTGGCGCGAGTTGCTTTTCTGTAGAAAACGTTGACGGCGGCGGCGTTGGGTTCTTGATAAACCAATCTTTTGCAACTATGGAAGTAGTTTTTTGAACCGAGAGGTTTAGTACATTGGAAGATGGCATTGACGGTTGTTTCTGGATAGTGAAAGTTCTTTCGGTAAAATTAAGTATCTTGTTTGAAATATCCTTTCTAATATTTGTTGAATTCTCAAGGCATCCTCCAGCGACTGATGTGGACTTCCAGCCTACAAGACGTTTAATGTTGAATATTTGTTCTCCAGAGTTTGTAAGAAATGTTGCAGAGCACCGGAGAAAGCTATGCCCAGTATACAATTCCGGGTTAGGAAGTTTGAGATAGGCCGCTATTTCCAATGGGATTTTTCCGAAGGTATTAATGCCGATAGATTGTACTGTACACACTCCGTGTTTATAGTTCACAAAAAATCGCCTATGTGGTGCTGTCGGCTTTCTTAAACTTTTCATTTTTCCATTTTCGGCATCCCCAGTAATGACACAACTTCTAGAGTTGTGATTTTTTGAATCTGGGATGTGTATAAATTTCCTTGGTCTTCAATATGGACAAGACATATTTTTATTAACTCCTCCCTACGACAAGCGCCCGCTAAGCCAACAATCGTACCCATTTTTATATGTAAATTAGTATCATCTGGTGCTTCATCCATGAAGTTCGATATTTCTTTTTCTAAAAAGACTTTAGCATTTTTAAGTCTAAAACCAAAGCTTTGTTTTTAAGGTAGGCCGTCACTTTATAAAACTTGCTTAAATCTATGTTCTTTCGTAACTTTATGATACATTTTAACATAGAGAATCTAGACCATAATGTATTGGGTTTACATGCTTTTAATAAATAAGAGAAATAGGTCAGAAAAATCTCTTCTTTAAAAAACTTCACACCCTTACTTTGACACCAGCTCTCAAACATAACAAATTCTTTTTCATACCTGTGACAAGATTTCATGGACAGGAGATATATACTTGCTATTTGCTGCTTTGATAATCGATGCTAGTAAAACGTCGTCAGAATCCGTTGAAAATGTTTCTCCAATTTGGTTGAAAAATACGTGACAGAAAATTAATTTTTGATAGATGCATAAACTAATTAATTAAAATAATACTAATTTATGTTCCAGAAACTAAAAGATTTTACTTTTCCGCCCTAGTGCGGAAAAGTGCTATTTTTCGCACGCAGATTAGTGCGGAAAATTATAGTTTTCCGCACGCTTGTAGAAAAATATATTTTTTTAAGCCAATTTTTGAATTTCAGCCTCGATATCGCAATTTGAGCAGCTTCCTTCACATCACTAGGGACATCCAAACTAGATTCCGACATTTTTTGGCATGAGAAATGTAAAAACTTTTTGACACTAACTATGTCACTAAAGACACCGCTATTAAAAAACGCTTAGCAACCGAACTAAATATAGGGTTCAAAAAACTATTATATATATTTTTTCATTTTCTTGTAATAAAAACAGTTTTTTTGAAAATTAGAAACAATCCTGTATGGAACCCTTAGTTCATTTGTAACCTGCGCCCCTTTATCGGCCCCATGAAATTTCTTTTACAAAAAAAATGAACTTTTTAACTGGTTGCATAAATATCCTGAAATTGTCTGGCAAAGTAATGGAAAATGTTAAAATTTGATATATAATTTTAAATCCCTAACAAACGAGCCAAAATCAAACATATTCTTTGAATTAAAGTAAAATATTTCCCTAAATTTTTTCATAAACGAATTTGTTACAGAAATTAAACCTGACAACAGCGTTCAATTCCATTAGTAAATATTATCAAAATATGAACATATGTATAAATTCAAATTTTTGTATATAATAGAAGGGTTCAGGATTTAAACCCCATAAATTTGCTTTTTAAACTGTTATTTTTTAAATGCGTTTAATTAATATCAACCATTATTTTAGGTTAAATAACAATATTAAAAAGAGATATTTTTGCATAATAAAGATCCGAACCCAAATTCACCCTTTAAAAACTATGAAACGTACAAAACCATAAGTACAGCTGGGGGTTTTTTTCTCAATTCGCATTTTTCACTATTGGCGATTAAAAAATGCCACCGAATTCTATTTCTTGGTAAGGATTTACCTTTACACGGACCAATCGGTAATCGGTACATACACATTGATAAAAAGAATTCAATATGTAGGTATCCAACCGAATATTCTTCGTAAACCGTCGTCAAATGGACTAATAGCCGAAATTGCGAGGGAATCGGACAGATGGGTTCGAAAGATGAATCAAGTGACATTCACAAGTTGCTTGAAACGCAAGATGTTTCACTAAAGCCCCTGAAAAAATGTTAAATTCACAGCCATTAAAGAAGGGGGGAAGAGGCTTCAACAAGACGGAAATGGACATTTAATTTGTGAAATCTTAGTGAGGGTTTAGGAATGGCAAATGAACTTTGTAATTTCTTTATAATAATAATAATAATAATAATAATCTTTATTGTCTAACAGTAAAACAGTAATCCATTTATAAGACAATTTATACATAGCAGTAAAAAAAAAAAAAAATTTATACACAAATTATAATAGTAAAAGTATTTGACAACTTAAAACCTTTTAAAATAAGGCTAAGCAGTCAACAATAACCTACGTTTCAACATTTTTGTAAAATGAACTGATGACGGGTCGTAAGCATCAATGTCGTTACAGGTCTCATTAAAAAGGCCATGGCTTGAAATAGTGGTGTTTTAATCAAAACATTGGAGGGTGTAGGTAAGTGAAATGTAGTAGAGAGTCACAGATCTAGAAGGAACATGGAACAATCTGGGATAGTAATTCAGGACAGTCAATAAGGCATCTGCAGACTTTGAAAAGAAATTGGATTGATAAATATTTTTTGCGATCGTTTAAAAAGGAAATCTGAAGGGCTTAGGAGCTCACCCTGATCGCACCCCTAGGTGGAAAATGTCCACTGCTTTTAAATACAAGAAATTTAACAAATTTTCTTTGGACATTTTCAATTGACTGATATACTTGTTGTAAATAGGATGCCAAATAATAGAACCATATTCAAATCGGCGAACTAGCAAAAATATAAAGGTTTTTAATGTTTGAATATTGTTAAAGTAACTTGAATTACGCATGATAAAACCCAGCATTCTCATTTGCTTTACTGCATATCTGGTCTAGGTGGTTTAAAAAAAGAACTTTGGATCAAAAGAATACCCAGATCCTTGAATGTCTCACAACGACCAATAACACATTATCCAATTTTACTGAAGGGAACAGGATTAACCTTACTTGTGTAGGTCATAACAAAACATTTTTCGGTGTTTAGGGGTGATTGTTGATATCACACCCCCGTTGAACTATTTCCAAATCACCCTGTAAGTGAGGCAATCAGACTGATCCCCAATAACTCTGAACAGCTTCAGATCATCCGCAAATAGCAATACGTTTTGAGATATCACAACATATATCATTATGAATAATGAGAACAGTAGAGGAGCCAGGTTACTACCCTGTGGGAACACCACTTGTGGCTTCAAAGTTATAAGATTTATGACCCCGGATTTCGACATACTGCCTTCGATTACTCAAGTAAGATTTTAAGAATAATAGCAAATCAGCCTAAAGCCCATATCATCCAGTTTATGCAATAAATGAAATGGCCCAAAGCGGTCAAAGGCCTTTGAAAAATCGTTGTAGATTACTAAAACCCGCATACGCCTATCAATAGCCGGCCCGTGAACTGAGCAAAAAAAAAGCCAGATTGCTCATAGTGCTACGCCAGTCAAAGAATCCATGTGGTTCGGTGAAATTATGCCTTTAACCTGAGAAAAATACATTCATACAACGACATTTCAAAACCTTGGCAAATGCGCACAAGATAGAGACTTGATAGTTGACAATTTCATTGACATTACCCTTTTTAAAAACCGGAGTAATTCGCCTTGCTTCCATATGTCAGGAAAGGTATTTGTGCGGAAAAGCCAAGTTAAAAATAAAACATAACGGTTTAATAAAGCAGAGGCACAGTCCTTTACAATAAAGAAGGTATATTGTCAGGGCCACAAGTTGCTTTATTTTTTAATCTCTTTAATGCCCTTGAAAAACCTGATCCGATAGTTGGTTAACAGTAATGTTTGAGGAATATGTACGTTTATGAAAATTAATCCGTCTATAGAACAAAATCTTATTTTTAAGAGGCAAATTGTAAAGCCAGTGAATATCAGTCTGTTTAAAAAGGAGTTTTTTAAAAACTGAAACAGGAAAAACATTACAATATAATTTAAACCATTGCCTAAGCCTGAAGATAATAATTAATCGATATGATCAAAAACTTCAATTAAAATTATTTTTTTTATATACTTTTTTTTTTTTTTTGTCACCTAAAAGGTATCCCATAATCCCATTTAAATTACCTTTCCCATTTTCACGGTTTCTGTTTTCCTATACCCCGGAAAAAGAGCTTTTACTGTAATCTAAAACCCACACGGTCAAATGCTTTAAATAGGTTGCAGAGCCCATAATAAAAAAAAATTTAAATTCCATGTTTTTAAATGAAAATAAAATTACCAATGAAGACGACATTAAACAAATAATTAATAATTAAGATCCCAGAGAAGCTTGTGAATTTAATGATTTTACGGTTATAGTTACTAAAACAGTCAAAATTGAATTATTGCCAATTCTAACACATTTTGTAGAATTATCTTTTAAGACATCTATTTTTCCAGAACAAATAAAATTAGCAAAAGTATCACCTATATTTAAAAGTGGTGAATTTGGTAACCCATATAATTATGGACTGATTTCTGTTTTATCCAGTATTTTTAAAAAATTTAGAAAAAATTATTAATATTAAATTAATACATTTTTTAGAAAATCAGAAACTACTTTCCGAAAATCAATTTGCTTTTTGCAATTTTGGTAATACAGAGGCAGCAGCAGTGGATCTTATAACTGATATTTAATTAAATATAGATCAGAATTAGAAATGTGCTCTGTTATCGTCGGATTTATGCAAAGCTTTTAATACGGTAAACCATAATGTATTGTTTGTAAAAATTATTTATTATAGTAATGGTAATTCAAGAAAAAATTACTTTCCTTTCTAATTTGTATACTCTGTATGTATTTCAGATTAAACCCTTCTTAGAATATTGTTCTAATGTCTGGGGAATCGCATCTCCTACAACACTTAGCATTCTTGACTCCATTCAAAAAAGAGCTGTTTACCTTACTAATTATCCCACCCTTACAAAAAAGTAATCTTCGCTTGCCCTCCGACGGCCTGTAGGGGATCTCTTTTATAGGTATTTTCACGGCTTCTGCCCCGGAGAGCTGGTCAGCTG
Organism: Listronotus oregonensis; assembly: GCA_019359885.1. Taxonomy (NCBI): domain Eukaryota; kingdom Metazoa; phylum Arthropoda; class Insecta; order Coleoptera; family Curculionidae; genus Listronotus; species Listronotus oregonensis. The sequence goes on along the minus strand of JAHBCN010007484.1, from coordinate 25,303 downwards.
TCAACCAGCTTATCTCCAAATCTTTTAGTCTCGTGTAAATAAGCTTTCTAAGTGCCGACGAATTTCAAAGACGCCAACAGGAAGAGGGAGAAATATTTTGTCCAATGTATCATTCTCACAAAAAGAATTTTATTTGATAGAAAATTATAAAATATTAAAATATATAATGTTATAAATACCAAATTACAATATGCTAGCAATAACTAAATAACTAAATCTATATTTAAAAATTAAAAACTTCATCAAGTCATAGGTCTTCCTGGATTGTACCTAGTACCGATGATGCATTACCCTGTTGCACAGCTAAACCAATTTTGAATTATGAAACTTCGAAATTTTTTGCATGGAATTGTTTTGCAAATTTCATTTATAAAACCCTTAGCCTCATTACCCAAAGAACCAAAAATTTCCACAGCAAAAGGAATGAAGATAAATCGGTCTTCAAGCTCTTTATATTTTAAGTGTTTTTTATTGTCAGCAGGACGAGCAGCCGTACCTACTAAATAAGAAGTTTTATCCAGATAGGATTTTGCAAGTGTATGGCTGCAAGTAGCGTCCCAAATTAATTGTTTTCCATATTTCCAGGAAATTAAGGTCATTCCATCTACAGTTCAAACTTTTCAAACACCAACTCTAACATAGAGGATTTTCAGCTGAAATCAGAGCTTTCGGGTAATGTTATTTATCTGACTGTGTCTAGAAGAACCCCCTCTGTTTTTTTTTCACAACCCATGTAGGCCATAAATATCAGCTTTATCGTCGCAAACGCAGGTGTACTGTCCACACACAGGCAGAAGGCAGAACAAGTCTGAGAGCGATGGAAATATGGAATGTTTTGTTATCTAACAAATTTTCCAAAGACGAAGATGGAAGTCGTTAATCCAGCATTACTTCCAGGGGCCTAAAGAGCAAGTAGACGTGCCTTATTTTTACTTGCCTCGCATATGTTTGTAATATATTTGAGACGAGATTGGCAAATCAAAAAGAATTTTTGTTTTTTATTTTAGTTTTTTAAAGCAGCGAAATTTAAAACATGTAAAACAACAGAATTATTACAGGTATTATAATTCATATTATAATAAAATTATAACATTAATGCAATTGCAAAGTATATATTAAATACAAATGTATACATAATATTATAAATATTGTCAATTGTTCACAAAAACGGCTAAACATAAATTAAAATAATTTATCAAATGACTGAAATTGATAATGAAATTAATTCCAAAAAACCATTATAATTTGTTTAAAAATTTGTGTTAATTTAGTTACAAAAAAACCATGTCGTTTTGTTGTTTCGTATTTAATAATTTACATTATTTTATACTAATAATTAACCTAGCCTATTATATTACTAAAATTAAAATATATAAATAGTGCTGAAAATTTACACAATAATTATTTTGTGTTTTACAAAATTATTAATTCTAACTAAAATTTTTGCATAAAAAATAATAAACGTAAATATTATACATTAGCATATCTTTGATAAATATTTGAAAGTGGGGTCAACTCTATTTTTGGCTATAAAAAATCAAAAAATTGAGATTTCTTATATTTTTTTGTTATTTTCTTGGTTTTGACGGCACATTTACTATAAAAAAATGGAATAATTTTAAGAAATTAAAACTTAGAAAACTTTTTGGATTTTAAAAATTAAAAAAATATTGAATTGAAAAAACAAAGAAATAAAATATATAATTATTTTGATTTTCATTTACGAGAAATAGAAAATTTACAATTTAATGAAAAAAAACTAACCAGAGCTAACAAACAACAACTTGCAAATATTTTTCTCTTTTTTTTTACTCGGAAAATATTGAGTCTTTGAAATTAAATTTTTTTTTTTTTTCCCCCGTATCTTTAAGGGGTTTGGTTTGCTTAAAAAGGGCTTTTTGGGTTTTTTGTGAGGCCAAAAAGAAAAAAAAAGAATTTTTCATTTAAATTAGGCAAAGCCTATAAAAACTAAAAAAAATTAAAACCTCCACGAAAGAAGGATTCCCTTCCACAAAATCACTTTATTTTTATTAAATACAAAATAACAATAAAAAAAGAAAATTTTAAAAAGGTTTTTTATAAATCAATAAATTTCAATTTCTTTTTTTAAAAATAACTTTTTTTTAAAAAAAATAATAAAAATATAAATTTTGGGGAGAAATAACATTCCGTGGCTTAGGTAACACCAAAATTTAAATAATCCCCAAGCCCTAGTATTAAAAAATTTAAAAAACAATTTTTAAAAAAAAAGTTTTGAATTTTAATAAGATAAGGTGGCCGCCAATTTTACCCATTTTATGGAATTTTTAAAAAAATAAAATAAAAAGTGGGGTTTTAAAATTTAATTTTTTAAATTTTTTTATTTTAATTTTTTGGACATTCCATTACTCAAAAAAAAATATTTTCCTTAACAATTTTTTATTTTAAAGGAACACCCTGAATTTCAATTTTTAAATTTAAATTTTCCCCCTTTAAAAAAAGAACAAACTTGGATTTAAAAATAAGCTTTATTGATAAAGTTACTTATTCAATAGGAAATTTTTTAAAAAATTTTTAAAATCCCTTAAAAAAGTTTCTCGTTTCCCCTAAAAAAAGTTTGTCACCATTTTGGTATTTTTAAAGTTTTTTAATTAAAGCCAAAATTTCCTTAAGGAAAAAGGAAAATTTTATTAGTTTCCAAAAAATAATAAAAAAAAACCGAAGATTTAGAAACAAAAAAACTCCACCCACAAAAAATTCCCTTTTAAAACGGCAGAAAATTCGGGGGCGGTCTTTAGCCCGTAAAAAAAATTGTAAAAATAGAATTTGAAAAAAATTCAAATTTGGAGGTTCAAAGTCCAAATTTAACAAAAAAATTAATTAGCCTTTCCCCAAAACCATAAGAAATCAGAAAAAAAAATTTAAAATTAAACATAAAAAAACAAATGAAAGAAAAAAAAACTGTTTTCCACAAAGGGGGAAATTCCCCCAAAATTAAAATTTTAAAAAATAACATTTTTGGAAAAGACAAAATGTCGCAAGCCCTTTTTCACCCAATAAAATAAAAACATCTCAAATTTTGGGAAAAAAATTGAAAAAACAAATTAAAGAAAACCGTTGGTTTAGTCAAAAAAAAAAATCCATTTTTTTTGGGGAAAACCAACTTAATTTACACGTCAATCAAAATTTTTTTTAATTGGAAAAAATTTTGAATTTGTTTATTTTTAAAAGGGGGTAACCCTTAGCTAACATTACCAAGGTTATACCCTTTTTAAAGGGGGATTAAGGAGGCCCACCGGACCTCGTTCCTCAGTTTGAGTTCTTTTTTTTTTTGGGATTTGAAAAATTTTATCACTTCCCCAAAAAAATTTAAAAAAAAAATTAATTCCGAAACAAAAAAAAAACAAAAAATTTTTTTTAATTTTTAATGTTTTTTGTTTAAATTCGTCAAGGGCAAAAGGATTTTTTAACTTTGATAGTTTTTTAAAAAAAAACCCTTTTTTATTATTTTGTAAAACCAAACCTTTGGCGCCTTTTTTTTGTCTAATGAAAAAAATTTTTTGAAAAATTTTTGGTCGGTGAGTCAATTTTTCAAGGTCTAAAACTTTTTTTTGAAAACCAAGTTTGTTCCTTTTTTTTAAAAAAGATTAAATTTTTGAAAAAAAAAAACTAACAGGTGTTCCCCCTTTTTTAAAAATGTTGTCCTATAATGGAAAATCGTATTTTTTTTTTGACCAATTTGGAAAAATTTGGTGCAAAAAATTTAAGGTAGAAATAAATTACGAAAAAAAACAAAAACCCTTTTTTGTTACTTCTTTATTTGTTTTTTTTATTTCATTTTTTTTGGGTCCAAAAATGGCCGCCTACATTGTATAATAATAAAAACAAAACTTTTTATTAATTCCCTGGCGAACCAAAAACAAAAAAGTTTCCCCAACGCCAAAAAAAATTTTCCCATTTTTTCTTTTTTTGGTTTAAACTTTTTGAACTTGTAAAAAAGCAAAAATTTTGTGGTTTAAAGGGTCTTCCAGGTTTTCAAGGGGACAAATTCAACTTTGTCGCTGTTCTTCTAATGGCTTGAATTTTGAAAAACTCACCACCATATTTGGGACATATTGGGGGAAACAATTTATGAAAAAAAATCAAAATCGAAGGTCTTTGGTGTTATTTTTCTAGCTAACCCAAATTTGTCTCTTTATTTTAATTTTTTCATTTTTTCTCAACATCGCGATAAAACCTAAGTAATCTTTGATACGATATCTTTGTTTTTTTATTTTAAAATTTTTTTCCTACGTATTCTACGAAAACACCTACTTTTTGTTTTAAAAACAACTTAACTCATTATTTTTTCAAAAAATATTTGATATGTTAATATCGCGTCACGTAGATATTAATTAATAAATTCCAATAAATTAAAAATACACACCCACCTACCAATTTAAGAAAAACAACCGATAAGATAATTTGGTAATTTATTAATTGTTTGGACAAACAACTGTATTTTTGCAACGCATCACCTTATTTAGTATACTTATCAGTTATTATAGAATTTCATATCATATGATTCACTTTTAAAACTAGAAAACAGGAGGGTGCAGGGTATTTGAAAAACATGGGACAACGCTTATGGAGAGATTTTTTTGACAAAAATAAGATACAAATGTTACATAAACACACCTTTCAATTCTGTAGTCTCAGAGATATGGAAGGGGAATAGAACTTGCTTTCTATGCCAAAGCAAGATTATGGAGGCCGCCATTTTGCAGTTCAAATGTCATTCAGAGAGCGGGAAAATAAATAAATTAAAGTTTAAAGTTATGATCAAGAAAAAAACACGAAATTTTTTAAATAGTAAATTTGCGAACATTTTATTATTATTATTTTAAAATTGTTACCATTTGGAATATTTAAAAAGGTAATTTGTTGATCCCAATCAAATATATTATGGCAAATACAAAACAACTTCTGATATTTGGAATATAAGACGGATAAACGCTATTATGAAAATACTTTTAAATTTTATGTCTAGTAGGAGTTACTTTGCTTTTTTGAGTATTATTTTTTTACAATGAGTAGAGTAACTTTTTAAATCGCCAAAAAATTTATTTTACCAAAAAACCCTTTTTGCAATACCTTTTGTTTATCCCTAATTTGGGGTGAAAGCACTGTGAAACTCACGGATCCACTATTTTTTACAGTAGAGGGTTGGGCCCAAGGATGCGAGGAATACTATTATAATAAAAAACTTTGATAAAAATGGTATTGTACTTGGAAATTTTATGGCCTTTATAAATTTTAATGCATTTTAAATAAAGGGTGTTTGAAAAGGCACGTTCAATATTCAGGAAGGGAATTCCTCATTAAAAAAAACGATATAAAAAATGTTTTCTAAAATTATGCATTTTCGGGCCCAATAGATACTTTTTTAAATATTATTCAATTAAAAATCACCTCCTGAAATTTGGCAGTGCATTTTTTGAAAAACCCTGTAAATTTTAAAATAAAAAAAACTAATAAACGGTTTATATTTACTACTAAAGTAACATTTAAGTAATACATACAAATCAAACCAATGCTAGATAAAAAAAACAAGGGTTTTATTCTTGTTATTCTATAAAAAAAAAAGTTTAAAAGCCAACTTTACTAAAAAAGCTAAAATGCTTACAAATCTATAACTAATTTTTTATTAGTCAGTTCAATCTAAAAAAGTATGCCTAAATCACATAAGTGGTGATGTTTGGTGAAAGTTATACATAAATACCCTCCACATGACTCTTTTAACATTCTTAATTTTTTATATTCCCATGGAAGAAGAGTTTTTGGAAAAAGAAATAAAATTGAAAATAATTATCTTATTTTGCACCATTATCAACATATTATACTATTTTTTTGACACTAGACAAATTTAGAGTTAAAAATCAAATATAAAACCAAATAACCCAATAAAAAATTAAAATAATTAAATAAAAATTATTTTAATTTTTAAAAAAATAGTTTATTTTTAAAAAGTGTATTTCAGTAGCTTTTCGTCCGTTAACCTCTTCTATGGTTTTGGTTTTAAATATTTCCCCTTTTTGAGCAAAAACATAATCAGATTTTCAAAGACCCGAGAACAAACTTTTGGGTTTGCCTGCTTAGGAACCTACAAAAAATATTAATTATTAACTTATAGGCTATAATAGCATACATTTTCAAAATTTTTTAATTTTCAGTTAAAATACTTTTAAAACCGGTTGATGGGGTTTAAGACAAAAATTTTTGTTTCCCCAAAGTTGTGCTCTTCTACAAAATTCCTAAAAATTGGATCCTTATTATAATCTTCAAACCACAGACCACAAACACCAAACTTTAATAATTTAAATTATTTATTTAAAGATAGATACACTTTACAACACTTAATTAAACAGATAATTATTAAAAAAATTACATCTTTTTAAAAAAACTTCAAAATGAACTTAAATAACACTCTCTTCTATTGACGCAATTATCACGAGAGTTGAAATTTCATTTGGTGCAATTAATCAATTATTTAATAATAAACCAAAAATGGGCGACCAAGAAGAGCACTTATTGATGTTGGATATAGTTTAAGGTTCTAAGAAAAAAAAAAATTAAAAAGTGGTATTATTATTTTAATCAATAGTCAATTTTTTCCGAATAAAGTTAAAAATTTAGGCCAGTTTTGGGTTTATGCAAACAGATAAAATTATTAAATAAATAATTTATTTTAATATTAAATATTAAAATAAAATTTATTAAATTATATAAATAAATATAATTATTATAATAATATATATATATTAAATTTATTATACAAAAAAAAACTCCCTCCCCCCCCTTTTTGGGGGTTTTTTTTTCCAAAAATTTTTTTCCAAAATTTTTGGGGGTTTTCTTTAACCCCTTTCCCAAAAAATAATTTTGGTTTTTTTCGAAAAAAGTTGACGTAATGGTGCTTTTTTTAAATAAACTTGTTTTTTTTTAAATTTTCCCTCTTGGTCAATTTTTCCTTTTTAAATTTTGGCATCGGTTCCGGAAAATTTTGGGAAAAAAAAATAAAAAACTTTTTTTCATTTGTTTTTTAAAAAATGAAAAAAACCCCAAGGGGCTTTTGAAAATTAAAAAACAAATAACTTAACCCCTTTTTTTTTTTTTCAATGCTTATGTCATTTTTGGTTTTTTCTGAAAAATTTTCCAAATTTTTTAAACCTTTAATTTTTTTAAAAGCCTTTTTTTTATTATTTTAAACAAACCCCTTTTAAAGGTTTTTGTTAAATTAAAAAACAAAATTTATTAATTATAACCCTTCGAAATTCCTAAAATTAATTTTCGGAAAATTTTTTTCCATGTTTTTTTAATAGTAATCACATTAAATAAAAATATTGGTTGAAAAAAAATTTTTTTGACAAGAGTTTCCTAAAACTTAATTTTACCTAAATTGGTTAAAAAAACATGTTACCAAATATTAAAAAAAAAATTAGGTTTTTTACCATTTAAATTTTTTTAATTAATTTAATTCAATTAATAAATAATAATAATTACCCAATTTTATAATTTAAAATAAGATTTTGTAATTAAATAAACTCCAATGTCAATAAATTGTTTTTCAACCATCATTTTATTCAATGTTATTGCTATTAAAAAATGCGAAAATGAGTTTTTTAAAGAATAACTTTTAATGTGCCAGGAATTTCGATAGGGGTTTTAATTAGAAAAATTTGTTTTTTTTAAATTTACATCTAACGACCTAAAAATATAAGGGGTCGTATTTAAAAAAGAAAAATAAAGTGCTTTCAAATTTGAAGAGTTTGACACTAAATTTTTAACCCTGTGGTTGAATTAACCAAACATGACATAAGCCCCCTGATATAACCCTTTTTAAAGTTCCCCTTTTTAATTTATTAATCAAGCCCCGGGGGGTTTTTTTTTTATTTTTTTAAAACAATGGTGCCAAAATTTTTTTCCTGAAATTACGGGGAAAATGTTGACAAAAAATTTTGAGAAAGATGTTGACTACAAGAGGACCAAATATATAAAAAAAAAAAAATTTTTCCCCTTTAAAAAAATGCACCATCGTGGAATCACACTTTTTTGGCACCCTGTATAACCCCAAAAATTTTTTTTTTAAAAGCACCGTAGGAAAAGGGAAGTCTGCAAAATATGAAAATTTTAAGTAAAAATAAATGAGCTACATAAGACGGGGGGGGGAGTGCAGGTTTTTTTTTTATATATATATATATATATATATATATATATATATATATATATATATATATATATATATATATATATATATATATATATATATATATATATATATAAAATATATATATATATATATATATATATATATATATATATATATATATATATATATATAATATATATATATATATATATATATATATATATATATATATATATATATTTATATAAAATATATTATATATATATAGGGTAAATAATTATACCTTTTCCAACAGTGAAATCTACTCATTTATAAAAAAAACAAAAAAACAGAAATAGTCGAGGCTTCAGTAAATAAAGGTATTGACTTAAAGCAGGTTATATCCATATTTGGACCAAATCAGCTCTCTATCTTCATTAATATTCTACGAAAGGGTATTTCTACGTGAAACTTGATAATATTTTGTTTACTTTGAAATCTTAGGACTTTTACAACTAAATATAATTTTCTATAATCGCTTAAAGATATATCAAAACCTTAAAATTTTTTGGTTGGTTGTGGTTGTTCATTAATTCTTAAGAAGAGCTGTTTTACAAATAAACCTTAAAAAATGGGCCCTTTTAAAAGCTAGCTAATATAAATATTTTGTTTTATGTTAAGACAAGGGTTTTCATTAGATAGTTGTCCCATGTTTTTTAAACACCATAATATATAAAATTTAACAAAAACCTAAAAGTTTTGGGTCTTTTTTTTTATTTCTTTATAAATTTTTAAATAAACCCGGTTTTCTTTAGATAATATTAAATAAAGCCTGTCAGAACGGGTCTTATATTGCTGGTCTAAAAACAAAGACTGTCACTAAAGCCGAAAGCTCAGTCTAAAGTTACAAGATTAAAGCTTGTCCTATTATCTAGCGTTTTTTTTATTACTCTGGAAGGGTTTTTGGACCCCATTTATATTGCAAAAGGTTTGAGATTTTTTTCATCGTAATGGGAATAAAATCCCCCTTAATTATAAAAAAATTGTGAATATAACCTTTTCTCAGCAAGGAAAAGTTTTTAAAGCAATTTTCTTACAGTCTTTATTTTGAAAATAACCCCTTTTACAGGGTCTCTGCCACCTCCCGTCTTATGTAGCTCTTTATTTTCACTGTAAAATTTTCATACTTCAGACGTTACCTTTAACCTACGGTGCATTTCAAAAAATTTTGGATATAAGGGCGCAAAAGGGGCACCCCAGATGGGCATTTTTTTAAATAGGAACACTGTGTTTTTTTTTATATATTTAGGTTTTTTTGTTTTAACTATCTTCCTTAACATTTTTCAATTTTGGTTCAGTAATTTCAGAAAAAAAAAATATAAAAAAACTTTTTTTGCACCATTGATTTAAAAGAATAAAAATACCCATGGGCTTGATTAGAATTAAACAAAGGAATTATGGATCAGCCGCTTATGTCATGTTTTGATTGAACAAAAGGTGCCCAAAATTTTTTGTAAACCCAAATTTGGCACTTTATTTTTTTTATTTTAAATACGGCCCCCTTTTAAATTTTTTTTGGTCGTTACATGTAGAATTAAAAAAAAAACTTTTTTTAATTTAACCTATCAAAATTTCCCCAAACTTTAAAAAATTATTCGTTGAAAACTTATTTTTGCCCTGTATTTTAATAATAATACCAATTGAATAAAAATGATAGGTGGCTTTTGAAAAACAATTTATTAACATTAGAGTTTCCTAATAACGTTAATTATTACCTAGGGAAATGGTTGAAGGTTACATAAATGTTAGCCGAAAGTATTAAAAATTAAAACTTAGGTTTTTTAACATTTAAAGGTTTTTTTTTAAATTAATTTTATTTCAATTAATAAATAATAATTATTTACTCGAATTTTTATAATATGTCAAAAATAAGATTTTTTTAAGTTAAATAAACTCCAATGTCAATAAATTGTTTTTCATAGCCACCTATCATTTTTATTAAATGTGTTTGCTATTAAAATAGATGCGAAAATAATTTTCAACGAAAATTTTTTAAAGTTCAGGAATTTCATTTGGGTTATAATTAGAAAAATGTTTGTTTTTAATTTTGATTTTAACGACCTAAAATATAAGGGGCTTATGTTTAAAATAAGAAAGATAAAGTGCTTTCAAAGAAGAGTTTGACACTAAATTTTGGACACCCTGTAATTCAATTCCAAAAAATGACATAAACTTTAAAATAACCCTCTTAATAAGTTCCTTGTTTAATTTATTAATCAAGCCCAATGGTATTTTTATTCTTTTAAATCAAGTACAAAAAAGTTTTTTTTTATTTTATTTTTTTCTGAAATTACTGAACCATTTTTGACAAAATTTTAAAAGGAAGATAATTGACACAAAAGGTACCTAAATATAAAAAATACACATTTAGTAAAAATGCCCATCGTTTACGTCACCGCGACACCCCGTATAACAAAATTACTTTTTTTGAAATGCACCTGGAAAAGGAACGTCCAAATAAAATTTTACAGTGAATAATAAATGAGCTACATAAAACGGGAGGTGACTAATTATATTATTGTATCTCCGGGAAACAATTTTAGGTTCCATTTGAGGACGTAAATTTCTACTTTTACGCCTAGGGGAAAAAAAGAATGCCCGCAATTATAAATTTATAAAACAACAATAAAATTTAATTATGCCTTACTTTTTGGTAAAGAAACAATTTATTTATTTAACCTTATGTCCTTATGTTATACATCAAAAAAACCTGTTTTTCTTTTTTTTGTATAATATCAATCTCTCGGTAGTTAGTAACACTGAAATTGCCGAAAGAGTCAATTTTGGGCTGGAACCTTTTTTGGTATTTAAATTTAATTTTTTATGGAATCTTCTATGTAATCTTCGGCCACAGCTGAGGAGCGCCAACCTCCATGGCTCTTCACAGTCAATATAGTCCCCAAATCAAACATTTTGCCTGGCAATTTTTTTTAAAAAGAATAGAATGACTTAAAAAATTTTATAGTAAGGAGGTGGGGCCCAAAAATTAAAATCTATATCATGCCAAAGGTCGCCTTTGCCTTTTTGAAACCATCTCACAGGTGGAAATGTTTTTTTTTTAATTTTAACCACAAAAAAAAGATAGGAAAAAAAATTTCTAAGCAAAAAATGTTTTATTTGTTTTCGAGTTACTCGCGATAGAAAGTCTGAGTTTTTCGTCAATAAAAAAAAAGTTTTTAATCGGTTTTTTACAAATAAGTCAATAGGTATGCATTTTATAAAAAAAACTATAAATAACAAAATTGTAGCTTTTGAAAAAACAAATATTTTTTTTTTAATTGCTGTGGGAAAATACAAACCACGTTGTGGTTTGTTAAAGGTTATTGTTATTCATCAAACATAAAATTTCAAGTTTCAAAGGCAAATAACCAAAATCTAAGTATTTTTCAAGGAAAACTAATAAATTTTTTTGAAGCGTTTGCAAAGACCTTTCTTTAAAAAAATAGGTATGATAAAAGTTAAGTAAGTTATGATGAAAATAAGGTTGACCAAAATTTTTTGACTGCAAAATTTTTCAAAAAACACCCAATTACCAGCCCAAATTAAATGGGCGTAGTCCTTTTTCAAATCTCTTTTTCTATGTATCAAAAAATATATTCTAGAATTTTAACCGATATAAATTGCTTAGTTTTGAAAGAAATGGAGTTCAATGAAAGTTAAATTTCAAAAAATTATTTTTATTTTAATGTTTTATTTTGTATAGCACCTCATAGTTTTAAAAAACAAAAAAGGGTTTTTTTAAAAGAATTTTTTATTCAAAAATAAGGAGTTATGCTTAAAAACCAATTTTTTGGAGCATTCTAAAAGCGATTCGATGGGTTTTGTATTATTTTTTGCATTGAAATATTGTAATAAGTGAATGTTTGAGGATTAAAAAATTACAAAATTAATAAGTAATACTTTTTGTGCAGTCACATTTTTTAATTACAGCTCTGTGGCAATATTTTAATTTTTCTAGGGTAAACAATTTTTTTAATAAATCATAGTAAGGGTTGATTTTTAAGGGTTGAAATATAATAAATTATGTTCAAAGAATTAAATACCTATTTTTTAATTAATATAAGCCTAATTTTATGTAACTTAAGCTTTAATATAAAAGGTTGTGCAATAAGGGGTAGTTTTCACCGTAAAAAAATACAAGCCATTCTCACCATAATGGAGATTTTGAAGAGAAGGGTAAGTTAATCTTAATCCCAAATTTTTATGCAAAACACTGTGATAATATATTAATTTTTTAGGGTAAATATTTTTTTTTAATCATAATAGGGGGTGATTTTTAAGGGCAGAAATATTTTAAATAATTTTTAAAAAAAACAAAATACTACTTTTTAACTTATTTGAGCCAACTTTTACTAAACTTAAGCTTAAATGTATAGTTTTATAGGTTTTAGCAATAAAGGGTAGTTTTCACCCCTAAAAAATAAGGAGCGCCCATCGGCATGATAAAGACTTTAAAGATGAGGGTAAGTTAAGCTTAATCCCAAATTTTCATGCAAATCTATGCATTTTGAAAAAATTCGTTTTTTGGACTAATTGTGTTTTTTTACAAAATCCCAACTTATTTTTGATCGAATTTGTATAAATAACAAAAAAAATTATATGGTCAATATTTCGCAAAGCACCAGAAAACCACCTCTCTATATAATAAAAATAGTCATTATTTTAGCCGACTCTGTATAGTAGTAATAAAATCGTTCTTCATCCTAATCTCACTTATTATGCCAAAACCAACCAGTTTTCGTTCTTAACCATCACCCATCACGATTTTATGATTTATTATAACAAAAAAAAAAGACGAAAAAATTACGTAAGTTAAGTCAAACCTAAAAAATTCAAGGTGAACGAGAAGCAAGCAAAAAAAATATGACTGAAATTTAATTTCGTATCGGTGTATCTCTTTTTCTTCTGGCTATTCTTCATTTTCTTTTGGGTTGCCAAGGCTTATTTCTTTAGCGATAAATAATTAAAACCCAGTAGCTGATTAAAATATTATTTTTAGTGATTAAAAGTACGAAATTTTATAGATAAACAAATAATAAACAGTATTATAATAGGGGCATTACACTTATTTTGAGCTTTGGCTACTCTAAGTATTGTCAGGTGTCATCTGACCATTCTACTAAAATGTTTGACATATTCTTCTTTAGAACGTCTTGTTATTTCTGTGCGATTTGTGTTGTTTACAGTCACTTAAAAATTGTGTCAATCAAAAAGTTAAATTAACTCGTAAAAATTTACTTTCAACTTTTGGTAATGACAAAGTCAAAGTCAATTTTTTTTTATTCTTATAAGAAAAAAATCTCGTTAACAAAGAATATTAAAATTAACACTAAACGACCAATAAGTTAACAATGATAGCATAGTCAAAATATATTTAAGACAAAATTATTTCTATATTGAACCATAGATCCCATGAATTTGTAAACTATTTATATTGTTTGTATTGCTTGTACATGTCCTTTTAAGCAGGTTCTCTGGTTTGACGGGAGGATTTTTATGCAGTTTTGGGATTTTTTTGTGAGGACCAATGAAGATATAGAACTTTGGAGTTTTTATTATTTATTTATAAGTGTTTTAAGAGTATACCTATAAATTTTTAGCTAAAAATATTTATAAGAACCAAAGTTATAGCGCTCTGAAGACACCTACCTCGAAAAAATGGAGGCTTACTCCCTCCACGAAATCTAATTGGCTTATCTGAAACTAAAAAATCGGCGGCGTTTTAATCTGTAAGCAAATAAGCTCAACTTTTTGTTTAAAAAAGAATATAAATATTTTAATTTTTGGGGTGATAATAGACCATTTCGTGCGACTATATGCTAACTCGACCCTATAAATTTAGAATGAGTGGACCAAGCCGTTCTCGAAATATGATGAAGAAAAGTTTAAAAACATAGTTTTGAGAAAACCTCGTTTAAAGTTTCAAGTACAGTTACAACTATAAAAATCCTAGCTTACCATTAATCTGCGATACCAATACTAAAATACATTTCACAACGTAAATAACTATATCAACTTTTTTCTAATCTTTTTTAAACTTGTCTGTACTCAAAGTATTCAAAGCTTTCGATCAGGTCTGGCATGATGGGCTTCTTAACAAACTTCCTTCTTACGGTCTTCCACCTAAGCTTTGCTCTTGGCTTTCCAGTTTCCTTTCTAATCGACGTATATCAGTTAGTGTAGATGGTCTTTCATCCAGCTTCTATCAAATTAATGTTGCGGTGCCCCAGGCCTCAGTGCTGGCACCCACGCTGTTTCTTCTACACATTAACGATCTTCTCTCTTCCACAATCAATCCCATTTATAATTTTGCTGACGATAGTACCCTCCATTCTAGTATTCAATTTCTTAAGCCACCGTGTAATCCTGATTTCGAAAACAAGCGCAGGTCAATGCAGATTTCTCTTTCACAAGACCTCAAACTTATCTTGGATTGGGGCGCCAAAAATCTTGTTCAGTTTAATCCTCGAAAACACAGTCATGTTCGCTGTCGAGAAAAAGTCTGCAAATGCTCATCCCTTACATATAAGCGGCCAACTCTGCAGAACAAAGTCGTTTAATCTTGTCGGCGTTACTTTTGAGAATAACCTCAACTGACACAAACACATTTTATCCATAGCTTCGGCAGCTTCAAAAAAGATTGGATTTCTCTTCCGAGCCAGAAAATATTTCTCTTCTTCCAATTTGTACACTCTGTATGTATCCCAAATCACCCCCTTTTTTAGAATATTTTTTCTCATGTCTGGGAATGGCGTCCCCTACAACTCAGCATTCTGGACTCCATTCAAAGAAGAGCCGTTCGTCTTATTAATGATGCAGCGCTCACAGAAAGGCTTCCTCTTTTTGCCCACCGTCGAGCTGTAAGGGATCTGTGGCTCTTCTATAGGTATTTTCACGGTTTCTGCTCGGAGGAGTTGGCCAGTATAAGTCAACCTCTAGCAGCTCCTAACAGAGCAACACGTAGTGCAACTTTTATGCATCCTTTTACAGTTCAGTTAGAGGGCCCCCGAATTTCCCCTTTCTTCGTTCCTTCATCCCTAGAGTGTCAAGACTATGGAACCTGCTGCGCGCGAAGTTTTTCCTTCTCCTCCCAATCTCCCAAAAAATTTTAAATCCCGTGTGAAAAACTCCCTCTCACCACACTGAAGACACCCACGGTACGTTAGTACTTTGGCATCAGACTGTCCCAAGATAAAAAATAAAAGAAAAAAACTCTTAATCAATACTAATAATGCTGTAAAATATAAAACAGCACACTAACAGAACAAATATTAGCGTCAATTTAAATTCAAGGAGACAGAAAAACGCACCTATAAAAACTAGCTGTCAACAACAATCAAAATTATCATTAGTACTCCTGCAGGTTGAGTCCCTTCATCGACCAGTAGGCTTTTTACTTTATTCTCAAATAATCTTAAAGATAAGTAGTTCTTAAAGACGAGGGTGATTGTAAATCTTCTCACATTCTAAAATATACAGGGGATTCTAAGTCGAGCGAAAAATGGGATCCACTCATTTTTAATTCTGAATCGAAAATGAAGGATACTATTTTTTGAAATTCGCCTTCGTTTCCGAGATATTTTACTTCAAACTTTTTCCGACGAAATAATTAAAAATAAAATAAAGAGCCTTCTTAATCTAGTAAACGCATAAATACCAGAATCCATATGTGAAATTAAATTTGACAGTTGTCAACAGTTAAATGCATTTGAATCTGTCATTGTAAAAGATACGAGAAGATGGAGTTGACCAACGAAGAATATGCTGATATCATTTATATCTACGGTTTATGTGACGGAAATGGTCTAGCAGCTTGTCGTGAGTATCAGCAGAGGTTTCCAAACAGAAGGCAACCTTCTAGACGCGTTTTTCTGACTCCTTTCAAAGACTTCGCGAATGTGGAATTGGTAAACGTCCCAAAAGCGGCCGTAATAAAGTATACAGTACAACAAGAGCAAGCTGTAATTGATTCGGTTCTTGATCAACCAGAAATTAGTACTCGACGAATTGCAACACTTCCAACTTTTTCTCAGAGTTTCGCTTGGCGAACTTTAAATCGGGGAAATTCTCCATCCTTACCATCGACAAAACGTGCACAATTTGCAACCGGGGGACACAGAACAACGTCTGTTTTTGTCAGTGGTTATTAGAACAACACAATGTAAACCGGAGTTTATTCGAGAGACCTTGTGGTCGGACGAATCAATTTTCACCGAATGGATTAATAATTTCCACAACAACCACATTTGGTCATAGAAAATCCTCCGCAATAATAGTTCGCAATTTTCAGCAAAGATTTTGCATCAACACCTGGTAAGGCATTTTTAACGGAAGATTTTTACCTCCCCAAATTCTACCCCCCCGATTGAATGCTAATTTATACTTGGAACTTTTGGAAAATCAAGTTGAAAAAAAACTGTGCTGGATGATTTGCCTCTCAACCTACAGAACAGAATGTGGAACAACACAATGGTGCACCACCCACACGTTGGAAGAAATGTTGTTAGGTGGTTGAATAATAATTTTAATCAAAGATGGATAGGCAGAAATGGTTCTGTTCGTTGGCCCGCAACCCCTTGACTTTTATCTCTGGGGCCATTTTTAAATAGATGGTTTTGGGTTTTACAAATAAACCCGGTTGAACAATTGCAGGAAAAAAATTTAAAAATGTTGGCAGCATATTCAAGTTACCAAAAATTTTGCAGAGGTGTACAATTCATTAATAAACAGATGTCATGTTTTTATCCGTGAGAATGGTGGAATTTTTTTAAACCTTTTTATAATTTTGTTTTACATTTCTTTGTTTATTTTTTATTTGGAAAATAATAAATGTTATTTGTTGTTATGTACCATATGTTTTCTAATAATAATTTAATATCTAAAATTTTAATTTTCTCTAAATTTACCAACATTTTTCCATATACGACATAGTTTTTTAAGGACTAGATTATTGTATTACTAATTAACTATTTCATTTTATGCAAATATCTTAAAAAAAAGGCGAATTTCAAAAAAAGTATTCTTAATTTTCTTTTAAAAAATTATAATTAAAAATTTAAAAATTAAAAGCATGATAATGTGAGGATTTTATTGGTGATAAAAAAGAGGTTTTTTTTATCTGATATTTTCCCCCCCAAAAATATATCGGATAGCTCTCTTTTGTAAAAAAAAAGGAAAATTTAAAAAAAGGTTTTGACTGCTTTTCTCTAAAACTATTCCATAATACTCATTTTAAAAAAAATTTAAAGGAAAAAAAATTTTGATCGAAGTGAGGGGGAGCAAGGGAATTCCCGGGGGAGGGTTGGAGCATCATCTGGTATACAGATGGTTTAAAAACCCGGGGGAATAAAAGGGGCGTGTACAGTGAAATAAGAAATTTACAATTTTTCCCTTACACAAAAGGAATCACGTACTTTTTTTAAAGAAAAATTGGAAAAACTTTTCTCCCTTGTGCAAAAAAAAAAAAAAGGGCCCTTATAAAAACAAGCGGAGCTGCAAAAAACAAAACGCCAGGCGTCACTAGGGCCACTAAAAAAACCTTGGGGGAACGTAAAAACGGCGGGGAAGCCAAAGAGAACTGAAAGTCCTGGGAGAACGCAAGGGGAAAAAATCTCCTGTGGGACATTCGGAAATGGGGGAAAAAAAAAACGGATAAAACCAGCTGAGACTGAGACTACGGGGGGCCCGAATAAAAGGGGGAAAAGATAAACCCCCTAAAAAAAAAGAAGGAAGAACTGCTTGGGGACAAAGTAAAAATACTGTGCTAACAGTTTGGCTGCTAACAGGGCAGATAATCTAAGAGGACACCTACACAAGATAGGCTCAACAATGGGGACCCAAGTTGCAGAATGTGCAAGGGGGGGGAAGAAACAGCCTACCATATCAGGGGGAATGTGAAGCGTTGAACCACAAAAGACAGGCATTATTTGGGAAAAAAAAAAAAAGTCCATTACACACAAAAGAAATTACCTACCCCCAGTCTCTAAAAAAACCTTTTCCCCTTTAAAAATTTTTTAGAAATAACAATCAGCCAAAAAATTTTAAAGGGGGGTTTAAAAGTTTTTAAAAAAGGGAAAAAGACTAATGGAAGGATTAATATAAAAAATAATAGGAGATTAGGCACAAAATGCCCAAGAAGGCGCTTAGAAGGGGGGCTCCCCGGGGGGAAAAAAGGGGAAAAGGGGGAGGAGCTACATCGGGATCCTACAAAAAACCACAATATCCAAAAAAAGGACTTTTTTAGCCCTATATTTCAATTTCATTTAATTCTACTAAAAAACCCTTAAAATAATTTTCATTAACTGGCCATTAAATTTAATTTCAATATGTTCTTTTTTTTTTAAAATTTTTAAAATAAAAAAAAAAAAATAATTTAATACCTTTTATAATTGATTAAAATTATTCAAATTTTAAGTTTTACAATTTTTCATATAATTCAAAAAAAAAAACTTGAAGTTAATTTATAAAAAAAACCCCAATCCGTTACAATTTTTGTCAGCAATTTAAATTTATATTACTTGATACCCCTTTTCTTATGATTGATCATCGTTTTTTTTTTGTATCGAATTAAGTCCAAGTGGGTTGGGTTGCAAGAAACCCAAATCTCTCTTATTATTATGGTAATTTTAAAAAACTTGAATTAAGAATATAAGAAAAAATAAAGTATCTATTCGTGCTCGGTTAGCAACAAAGTTTAAGAGGATAACGAGGGGTTAAAATTTTTTTTAAAAAATTAGAGTGATGTGTAGATTTAGGTGAATTTTTTTTTTGGGTTTGGGTTTCGTTGGTGTAAAAAAAAATTTTTACCAAAAAACCTATTTTAATTTTTTTAACTTTTGGGGGAGCTCACGAAAAGATTTTTGCATATACATATATAATTTTTTAGGGTGCCATAGATTCGAGGATGCATGGGTATCTCGGGAAAATTTAAAATACGAAGTTGAAATTATGGCAAAGTTGTGTATTTTCTTTTTAATAACCATGTCCACTGAGAAAGTTGCAAAAATTTTCCAGTACTTTGAAACCGGAAAAAAAAAAAATTTCCAGATTTCGTTTTTTTTTTTTTTCTGACGTTATTTAAAAATTTTGGGGAAAAAAAAAAACCTTTCTCAAAAGGCCCCCTTTTTTCCAAAAAAGGGGTTAAATTTTTTGTACGACGGCCCCCTTTTTGTTAAACCATCAAAAACTTAATTTTTTTTTAAAACGGCACTCAATTGTTTAAAATTTCATTTTTTAAAAAGTTATTTTTCCCAAAAATTCAATGATGTATAACCGTAATATTTTTTTGTTAAAAAACATATTTTCCATACGAGACAATGAGTTAGACAAGGAACGCACATCATATCTTATAGGGGCTTTCCCCTTTTTAAAAAAATATTAAGTGTTATATATTTTTGAAATTTGGGGTTTAAAAAAGGTCAAAAAAAAAAACAAAACCCCCGGTCCGTATTTAAAAAAAAAAAGTTGATGATGGTTTAAGGGGAAAAAAGGGAAATCGTACCAAAAAAACCCCCCAACGCTGTTTTGTAGCCCCAAAAAGGGGGATGATCTTTGGGTTTTTTGTATCTCTTTAAGTAATGTCAGTAAAAAAAAAACGAAATCGGAATTTTTTTCCCCAAAACCCCGGACTTTTCAATTTTAAACCATCTAAAGTGGACATGTTTTTTTTACGCAAATACCAACTTTCCATAGTTTAACCGATTTAAAAAATCTCTTAGGTTTTTTAGCCCCCATGCATGCCCCCCAATTTTCTGTAACCTGTATAAACTAATTACATATACATACAGGGTGGAGCAATAGTGGACAAAGTACCATATCCCTTTTTTTATTAAATAGATACAAAAAAATGTTAAATACAAACGTTGTAGTACATATGGTGATGCATTTTTAAAAAAAATATTTTTAAATAAACAGGGTGTTCCAGAAACACCTGACACACTTTTTTTTTTAATGGAACATCCTATATATTATGGTTTTTTTTAATTTCCCCAGGAAAATTAAAAACTTTTTTATTTTTAATGTCCTATACCAAATTTTTTAACCCCTTTTTTGAAATATTTTAAATTTTTTTTTCAAAAATGTTTTTTACGGCCCCCGTTATAATTAGCATTTTAAAATTTATATGGATTTTTTTAATTGATTGAGGTTGGTTTCTTTTTAGTAAAAGACCTATTGCGAGGGGTTGATATTTTGAAAATAAATTAGTACAGGGGGTTTTCCGTTTGATAAATTTAAAAAAATTAGCCCCAAAAAAAGTAAAATTTAAATTTTTTTTTTAAAAAAACCCTATTTTTTTTAACTTTTTTATTAGTTAGCATAAAAAAAAGGGTTCCTTTTATTAGATTGTTACACCAAAAAAAAATTGTTTTCGAAATTTTGGACATAACATTTTTATTGTAGAAATGCCGTATAGTTTTTTGTCTTTTTTTTTAGGGGGGCCAAAGACGGCAAAAAAAAATAAATACAAGAAATACAATATAATAAATATTAACAAAAACTTATTTTAAAAAAATATTAAACAAATAAAAAAATACCTAATCAGGTGAAAATTTTTCCCCAATGTTACTTAAATTTTTTGGACATTTCTGCACTTCCCCTTAAAAACATTTTAATTTTAAATTTTTTTTGTCTTCTTTTGTTGTAGCTATTATTTTATACACCTACTCTTTTAAAAACATCCTATGCTAAAGTCCTTTTTAATTAAAAAAATTAAAAAAAACGAAATTTTTTAATGGAAAAATGTTGAATCCAAATATTTTGAAAAAAAATAGTTTTTTATAGACAACTAAAATAAATTGCTCTATTTACTAATGCTAAATAAGATAAAGTTATAAAAATACAGGGTTTCCCCTTTAAAAAAAGACTTTTTAAGTTTTTTTTATTGATTAACTTTTTTTTTTATCGATTTTGATCACTCTGTACTAATTTAGTATTAAAAAAATTAAAACACTCTACTACAATAAGTCTCCAGCTATAAAGGGGAAACCAATTCCAATCAATTACAAAAAAATTTCCCTATAAATAAAAACCTAATGAATTTTAAATTTAAAAAATAATTTTGACATAAAAAAATTTAAAAAAAAAAATTTTCAAAACGGGGTTTAAATTAGGGGTAGAACATTATAAATAAAATTTTTTATAATTTTGCCTAGAATCTAAAAATGCCATAATGTATAGGGTATTTTTTTAAAAAAAAAAAAAAAAAAGTTTGTCAGGTGTTTCTGAAACACCCTGTATATTTAAAAAAAAATTTTTTAAAAAATGGGAAACCCCCCTATGTACTAAAACCTTTTAAACATTTTTTTGTATTTTTTAATAAAAAGGTTTTTATGGTACTCTGTCACATTATTGCTCCACCCTGTATATATTTCTAAGTACCAGAGTATCGTAAGTGCCGGGTTTTCCGATGTTTAACCCATTTTTTCTCCCCCGATCAACGCTGTCCAAGCACTGAAACATGCAAATTTTTGCATTTCACAGTACTTTTTAGACAGCGAAATAAAAAATAGGGGATAAAAGTGTCTTTTATCAATTAAAAAAAAAAATTTTTTTTTTTTTTAAAAGGGGATATTAACAATAAATTGGGAAAAAATTAAATTATGGTTATCTGTCTTTTTGGGGCCAAAATTCCGGGAAAATCTCGAAAACGGTTCCTTTTTTTTTAAAAAAAAAAATTTCGTTTATATTTGATTCATCCTTGTATTTTATCTAAAAAAAAATTCTTTTTAATAAAAATTACATGATTTCTTTCTGCTCTATCCTTGTAGCCGTTTTTCCCGATCCCCCCAATTAAATAATTGGGCCTTTGATGGAATATGCCTTTAGAATTGATCAATATGATATCCCAATGGTGATTAGGCGTTAATTCCCCAAAAAGCTATGTAATCCGCTTTCGTAATGAAAACTATTTCTATAAAGGGGGAATTTTTTATTAATGAAAATTTAAAAAACAAAAACATATTTTCTGTTATATACCGGGTGTTTCTATGATATTAAAAAAAAATTTCGCAGAAACATTTAAAGTAAAAAAAAAAAAAAATTCATATTGACATATGACAAAATAATTTAATTTTTTTTATCGTTTGGGGAAGAAAAGATTTAAAAAAATGAAATTGTGCATAATGAACATTCGTTTTTTTGTCGTATGAAAGCCGTGCATTCATTTCAATATCTCGAAAACGGTTCATACGATTTTTTTCCCCAAAACTACAAATTATAAATCAAAGTATTAAAAAAAAAAAAAAAAATCTTGAATTTTTCAACCGTTTTGTTAAGAGTGTTTTTTACGCTACACCTTAGGGGTCGGGCGAAAGGACGCGGAGACGGTGGGCGGACCCCCAAAAAAACTCCCACTACCACAATTTTTCCCCCAAATAGCCGCTTTAAAAAAAAATTATATTTTATTTGGTTTTCCCCAAATTCGGTGCGATGTTTTTCCCGGGGATTCAAGCCTGGAGATAATTTTTTTTTGGTAATTTTTTTTCCACTTAAATGACATAAATTATACACCATTTTAAAGGTAAGGTAATAATCTATGCCTCTGCTGTAACGGTTTTTTTAAATATAAGTCAAGTTAAGAGAAAATAGTATCTAAACATAACCAATTTTAGGGTAACTTTCCTCAAGAAAATATTAAAAACTAAACCCAAAAATTTAAAAAAATTTTTCAGCAGAAGCCTAGATTTAAGTGTTGGCTTTCATATAGTTTTTAAATAATTATAAAAACTTATACCGTTTTTTAGAAAAACATTATGCCTAGAACCCCAAATTGGACCCAAATTTTTTGCGGCCCCAATGGTTCCCCCAAAAGGATTTTAAATTTTTTAGTTTTTTCTATTTTATTATTTTTTTACGAAATCGCCCCCCATGGAGGGTGAATTTTAGTACTAGGTTGGCCCCAAAAATGAAAAAATGTAAAGTAATACTAAATAATGAACAAATCATGTGTTATGTGTACAGTCTTCTACAAAAAAGTTTTTTTAAAAACATTGAGAACTTCTAACTTTTGGTAAAGTATTCGATCTTATTTGGAACAGCGCAAAAATTTTTCTCCATTTAAAAACCTGCATTACGAATTAAAGATGTCGAAATAAAGCATTTGACGTTTTTTCATAAAAAAAAACAAAGTTCTATCATAAACCCAAAACTGACATTGATTGGCTTCTTGACACAAAAAATTTTTTTTCGCTGTATTTTTTTTTTTTAATTTTTTTTTTTTTGTCTGGGATTTTATCCAGGCGTTTTTGTAATATTTTGCCGATATAAAACGCTCAAGTGAAATAGTCAGTCAAAAACTTATTGTTGGAAAAGGCTTTTTAGTCTAGTCGAGAAATGTGTTTCCTGCGAAAAATAGTTGTTAGAAGGCTTCAAAAAATATGAGCGATAGCTAATTCGACGAGGAAAGTAAATCTGAGAAAGGCGTTTTGAGGATTTTTTCTGCCAATAAAAATTGCAAATGTTATTAACAAAAAACGAAAAATAAAAAAGCCATTTAGATAGAGATAGCGGAAATTGCATAAAAGATCCTTCAAGAGAAGGAAATTTCTAATGAAAAAGTCTCAACTCCCGGAATTCTATCTCCATATAACTGAAGTTATCACTTAAAAGGGGTGGAAATACATTACTAATCGAAACGTTGTGTAACAATTAACAAATAAAGACAATGGAAGTCCAAGATTTTAGTATTATTGAAACTATAACATTATCTAACACTTTTAAAGCTGCCTCACTCAGTGGGGTTTTTTTAAAACCCCCCGTTTAAAATGGTAAAGAAACTTGATTTATTGGTTTTTGTTTTAGCTATTTGAATAACAAGATATTGTCCTTTGTCCTTGATGTTTTCTATCAGCAACTTTGTCAATTCGACGCATCGACAGGCACCAGAAATGCCTAGTATCAAGACCACCTTAAATCGAAAAATTATATAATTAAAAATTATACCTACAGAAAACCTTCATTACAAGAAACGTAAAAAATATGAAAATGTTTCAGGACCATAAAAAGTTAAAGGGGAAAAAGGCAACTGTAATAAAAAAAGTCTCCTTTTTGGGTAAGAGATAATATTCATAAAAAAGCTTCTTGCAAAAATTGATCAATTTCAGCTTTCCCCCAAAACATTGGCCTCAGTAGACGTATAATTTCTGGATTTTCATTTAAGGAACGCTAAATTTTTTTATATCTGGAGATATCGATGTTCTAATAAAATTCCCAAGGGTTGTTTTTACCATGGAGGTTTTTTTTTGATAATGACGAAGTGGCAAGTTTTTCACTTAAATATAAAAAATATGCCAGTAAAACTTCTTCGTTTACCAATTGAATGCCTTTATTTACAAAACCGCAACCTTCTTCGAAAAATTGCATTGTTGTGGTTAGTTGTGGTTAATCCACATATTATTTACTATGTCACATAATTTGACAAATTAGAAATATACTACAGGGAACTTTTTTATTTTAAAGATCTTTTTTGTTTTTACTTTAACTTTATAAAGGGTGTCTCAACAAGAGCGCCGGATTTATTATTTAAAAAAAAAAAATTTTTTTAATTAATATTTTACTTGGGGAAAAAGTTCCCTTAAACATGAAATACCACATCCGGCAAATGGCCCCCACGAGACCTCTGGCAAACGGTCATTCTCTTCATAAAATTCTGGATAATGTTTCCGCATACCTGTGGCTCTATTTCAGAAATAACGCGCCGTATATCTTCCTTTAGGCGTCTAATTGTTTGTGGCTTGTTCACATACACCTTTCTTTTTAAAGGAACCCCCCCAAAAAAGTAGTCCATCGGCGTTAGATCGCATGATCTTGGTGGCCAATTTTGATCGCCAAACCGAGAAATGACACGGTCTGGAAACTTTTGGGCAAAAAATTTTTCAAGGAGCTGTGTGGGGGTCGCACCGTCTTGTTGAAAAAATAAATCACCAATTCGATCCCCAAATTAGGCCACAAAAACTCGGTT
The DNA here is from genome assembly GCA_019359885.1 of Listronotus oregonensis. Classification (NCBI taxonomy): domain Eukaryota; kingdom Metazoa; phylum Arthropoda; class Insecta; order Coleoptera; family Curculionidae; genus Listronotus; species Listronotus oregonensis. The sequence continues at coordinate 143 of JAHBCN010007484.1, read as the reverse complement.
AAATTTCGCGATACCGCACACCATTAACCCCTTAGCGCATTTCCAGCTGCATTTTCGAAGAAATACGGACCAACACTCCCCCCCCATAATCGCACCAAACAGTTACTCGGGGTGGATGCATTGGCTTTTTTCCAATATCACAC
>JAHBCN010007483.1:43219-69867 GCA_019359885.1 Listronotus oregonensis | reverse complement strand
AATTAATTATGTTGACAGTTTTTTTAAAATGTTTTAGTTTTGAAAAGTATTGGAATATTGTTTGCCTTTTTTTTTTAGGTTAAAATTGAGTAAGTTAGAAAATGACACTTAGATTGTCAATGTCATTTTTTTTATTGATGCTGTTAGAATGTTTATATATCAAATCAATAAAAAAACTGACATTGACAATCTAAGTGTCATTTACTCTAACTTACTCAATTTTAACCTAAAACAAAAGACAAACAATGATTCCAATAGTTCTTTTCCATCAAGCTAAAACATTTTAACAATAACTGTCAACATAATTAATTTTTTAATACTTTTGATTTTTGATTCTGTGGTTTTTTTTTTTCTGGTTTTCTCTTCTTATAACCTAACATTCCTTTTATAACCTATTATTTCTTTTGTAGTAACCATCTTTACGTTCAGTTGAACCTCACTTAAAAATGTAGGCTGGTCCTTCCCCCTTTTTTATTTTTTTTTTTTTTCTCTATTGTTAACACTTTTATGCTACACTGGACCTAAATATAACTCTAGGATAAGTGTATGGTAATGCTATGGGCGAAGGGCTGTAAGTAAATAATAAAATATAAAATCTGGAATAGACAAAACATCATCATACATCTATAATTTGTGTTTCGGTCACGTACGTGCACACACACACACACACACACACACACATACAAGCACTAACCCTTAGGTGACAGATAAGGGGTACATACACTAACATATACACCCATACACACACTAACCCTTAGGTGACAGAAACACACATACCCACACTGCACACACACACACAACAACACTCACCCTTAGGTGACAGATAAGGGTATACCTACACACTCACACAGACATACACGTACATACACACATGCTCTTATGTGAGAGATAAGAGCTCCGTGATCATTAAGACACTACATATTTACTGTTTAAAAATATTTTTTTTTACCATTACTAATTTTTCAACTTTGCATATTACATACACATTCAGTCATAAGTAAATCTATCTTCCAGTTAAGTTAACAATATCTTAACTTTAACCTAGATATGCCCGGACCTTATACTCGCATTCCAAAAAATAAAAAACTTAAAAAAATACATGTTAAACTAAAAAAGACACTGAAACGAATAAAGTGGTATAGAAATCCATCCATTCTGTACTAGTCTTACATTTAATAACAATTATAATATTTTAAAAATGTATCAGCTTAGAACTAAGAAACTTTAATATGAATTTTTCAAAAAACTTAATAATATCCTGTTTCTATACATTGTAAAATTCAGCTGTTGTTGATGTTACCAACTTCTAAATAATGCATTTAGTTGTAAGTATACCTAAAATTGAGAAAGATTTGCTTTTTTATTGTATTTTTTTTTTCCATATTGTAGACCTGAAGAAGAAATAAAATTTTCGAAAGCTCGTTAAACTAAGAAGTGTTTCACTTTAATTAGCCCTCTCCTGGACCGATACCAAGAATTTATTACCTTTGTTGTTTAACTGGTCGGCCAAGACTTCCCTCCTTATATTTTATATATATATATATATATATATATATATATATATATATATATATATATATATATATATATATATATATATATATATATATATATATATATATATATATATATATATATATATATATGGGTGATCACCCCAACGCCACAGGATTTATACGAAAGCCCGTGAAAATTTTTAGAAAATTCTTTTGCAGGATGTATACAGACGGTAGAGGACCTTCATTTAAAAATATTTGCATTTATACAGGGTGATTAAAAAAAAAGTACTATATCAAAGTTGTGGTTTTTTAAATGGGACACCCTATATTTCTTATCAATTTTGAATTCTAGAGCAAAAATAAAGCCATGTTTCGGTTTGGTTAAAATAATTTTATTTTTGAAAAATGTGTATTGGTTTGAAGGTAGTAAAATTTGATATGATGGTATTAAAAGAAATATGAATCAAATCAAATTTTACTACCTTCAAACCAATACACATTTTGCAAAAATAAAATTATTTTAACGTAATAAAATTAACAACATGTAAAAATAAGCAATATATTACACAGGAATGTCAACTGTTTTTCACACAATGGAGTTATTTTCCGCTTAATGCGAGTAGCAGTAAGTAGATATTGTCATATTTAATTAAAGTAAAAGGTTTTTTATTTTTTGATTGTTAAAAAGATAATTTATCTTTCTTAAGGGAAAGAATTTTTTTTTGAATATTCCTTTTTTCTTTCTTTTTTCTGCTTTTCTTAATATAAACAAGCTCATTTGCTAATTGTACTTCCATTATTGTAGCCCTGAGGAAGAAAATAAAGTTTTTCGAAAGCTTGGAGTAGCACAAAAGCATTTTCATTTAACAAGCCCTCTAGGACTGATACCCCAATAAACTAAATTTGTTATATATATATATATATATATATATATATATATATATATATATATATATATATATATATATATATATATATATATATATATATATAGATACCAAGCTTCTCACCGTGGAGACCCGGGTTTAATTCCAGCCTTGTCCGTTGGACTTTTGCATACCTCGTCACCTCACAGAAGGCAATGGCTACCACTGTGTAGTATTCTGCCTAGTTAACCTTTTTCATGCTACGGAAGGCACGCTAAGCCGGTGGTCCCGCATATCTGTGTAAAAGAGCTGTTACGCGACACAGATATGTGAGAGAGCGCCTACGCTCTAAACAGAGTATGGCATAGTAAGAAGAAGATAGATAAAAGATCATGGCCAACGCTCTTACCAAGTTAACCACGAAGCTTTTAAAAACTTTGAGTTTGTATAACAAATACAAAGAAGTCGGCAAGTGTAGTTGCTAAGAGAAAATAATAATGTATTTTTTGTTTTGTAATCTAATAGTAAATTAAAAATTTAATTACTTTTTTTATGGTAAAGTCGAATAATGATATTACCTTTAAGAAGTAGAAGCTAGGTACAGGATGATCGCGTATAATGTTACCCCCGTTATACTTCTTTGATTAGCAGTTAAGAAAAAAATGTTAAATATGAAAGTCGTAGGGTTTTATAAATTTTTTTTGCTCAATATATTTTTCGTAGGTACAAAGTGTTGGATAAAAGCGTGGTAGGTCAAAGTTTAACTTTTTTTTAATGGAATACCCTGTATATTGTTACATTATTGAATTTCTTTCTGTGCCATACTCTATGCAGAGTGTAGGCGCCCTCTCGCACATCTGTGTTGCGTACCATCTTACACAAATATGCGGAACCACCGGCTTAACGTGCCTTCCGAAGCACATGTGAGAGGGTTTACTAGGCAGAAATACTTCACAGTAGTTTGCCATTGCCTTCTGTGAGGTGACGAGCTATGAAAAAGTCCAATGGACAATGCTCAACTCAAACAATAGCTTTATTAATACATAATGGGTTACAATACATCCTTAACTACTATATACAATACGTATATATCAAATGTACATTCTAGAGTGCCTTATTCAGGCGTTTTAGAATAGATATGACGGCAGAGTACTGGGCGGGGGCAGTTGGTCACCCTGAGTAGTTTTGATGCAAGGTTAATGCTAATTAGAACCCTCGGATAGCTATCTTAAAGTTCTCTTATACTATTCATTGCGTTAAGTTGAAGAAAATATTTCTATATGAGCTCTATGTTGTTATTCGTTATAATGGCTAAGATGCTGGTACGCTGCTACTACAGCAACTTGCTGGATTATACGGACAATTATGAACCTAATTTGTACATAACACCATATATCTAAATTAAACCATTTTTGATGTACAGGGTGAGTCAACGATAGAGTAAAGTTCATTATTTCATTGGTTTCAAAAGTTATGAGAAAATAGTAAATACAAAAGATGTAAAGATTCTTAGGATGCACAATTTAAAATTATTTTAAAGTATACAGGGTGGCTCAAAAAAGCGTGACGAATAAAACATATATTTTTTAAATGAAACACCCTATTTTTAAATTTTGTTTTGAATTCCTTTTAAAATTCTTCAACTTTTTTATTAATAATAATGCATACCTAAACCTAATAGTTTTTCCAATATTTCAATTTTTCTAAAAAGAAAATAATTTTCACACTTGCAAAAAAATTACGATAGCGCCATTATTTTTGAAGGTAGATCACTCATTTGATATTAGCGTTATTCGAAGATGACGTAAAAGATATATGCAACGGAATTTTAATTAGATGGTACAGGGTGTTCAAAATAAACGAATATATTTGGATAATTTTAAATTGAAAAATCTCGATTTTTTTAAATGGCGCACCATATATATTATTATTTTTTCTGAAAGATCTTACAAAAACCCACAACTTTTATTAAGTATGTCATATACCTATTTTTAATACTTTGCGATTTATTTGAACTTTTCCAATATTTTCCCTTCTTTCTGTCTAAGACTATTGCTATAACATTAGTTGGCCATGACAAAATGACATTGTCAAATTTTAACCTGACATCTGAGTAAATAAATTCATAAAATTTATTGTGGTGTCAGTAAATTTAAAAAAAAATAAGTATGGATTTTCCAAAAGCTGAATTAATTGATATGATTTATATACTGGGTGAGGCGCAAAGAAATTCTTTGTTGGCAGTAAGACTTTACAAGGCGAAGTACCCTAATAGACGCTCAAGCGACTAGGCAATCTCTTCAGTGTTTAATGGAACGGTTTAATGCTAGTGGTAGTATTGAATATGAAAAACGGAAAGTGGTAAACCGGAATGCTACCAATGAGGAAAAAGAATTGGAAATTTTACTTCAAGTTCAAGATAATCCCCAGGTCAGTAGCCGTCAAGTAGCTAGCTTATGTGATACATCCCAATCTACCGTTAACCGCACCACTAGAAAACACAAATATCATCCCTTCCACATGGAACTACACCAAGAACTTCTAGACCGCGATTTTGAACAAAGGGTAAACTTCTGCACCGTTATAAAAGAAGCAATAGAGGCCGATCCAAATTTTTTGTCTAAAATAATGTTTTCCGATGAAGCTACTTTTCGCAGTAATGGTGCAGTTAATCGTCATAACATGCACTATTATTCAACAGTTAATCCAGTCTGGGTACGGGAAGTGCAAAACCAAAACCATTGGTCACTTAATGTGTGGTGTGGAATAAAACACTTTAATGTTATTGGACCATATTTTTTTCGCGAAACAGTTAACGGGCCTAGATATTTAAACTTTTTGCAGAATGATTTACCTAAACTTCTTCAAGAATTTGATAACATTGAGATCCAACAAATGTGGTTTCAGCAAGATGGAGCTCCTCCGCATTACCATCGAGAAGTTCCAGAATTTTTAAATAATCATTACCCACAGAAATGGATCGGTAGAGGTGGATTCATTGGATGGCACCCTCGATCATGTGACTTAACACCACTAGATTTCTTTTGTGGGGATATGTTAAAGATCGTGTTTATGTAAATCCCCCCACAACACCAGAAGATATGGAAAATAGGATTCGGGACGCGTGCAGGAGAATAACACCGTTTATGCTAAGGAACGTCAAGAAAATATACGAAAAAGACTAAACATTTTATCCAAGTAGAAGGGCATATTTTTGAACATTTATTGCGCCAAATAATAATTAAAAATAAGTTAATTTGTAGTAATAGGTATTTATTATTATTTACTTTTTCTGTGAATTTAAAATTTAAAAATGGCCAACTAATGTTATAGCAATAGTCTTAGACAGAAAGAAGGGTAAATATTGGAAAAGTTAAAACAAATCGCAAAGTATTAAAAATAGGTATATGACATCCTTAATAAAAGTTGTGGGTTTTTATAAGATCTTTCAGAAAAAATAATAATATATATGGTGCGCCATTTAAAAAAAATTGAGATTTTTCAATTTAAAATGATCCAAATATATTCGTTTATTTTGAACACCCTGTAGCATCTAATTAAAATTCCGTTGCATTTATCTTTTACGTCATCTTCGAATAACGCTAATATCAAATATGAGTGATCCACCTTCAAAAATAATGGCGCTATCGTAATTTTTTTGCAAGTGTGAAAATTATTTTCTTTTTAGAAAAATTGAAATATTGGAAAAACTATTAGGTTTAGGTATGCATTATTATTAATAAAAAAGTTGAAGAATTTTAAAAGGAATTCAAAACAAAATTTAAAAATAGGGTGTTTCATTTAAAAAAATATATGTTTTATTCGTCACGCTTTTTTGAGCCCTGTATACTTTAAAATAATTTTAAATTGTGCATCCTAAGAATCTTTACATCTTTTGTATTTACTATTTTCTCATAACTTTTGAAACCAATGAAATAATGAACTTTACTCTATCGTTGACTCTGTACCTATTGATGGACCGTTTCCTTAGAAAACAATATTGTTAACTTGGTAACATGAGTTGTCAATTTTGTTAGGCAGTCAGAATTTCTATTTAAAAATGCGTTATTCTAATAAACAAAAGCGACGGTCTATTTTAATAAATTATATTAAAAATAATTATAATATGAAAATGGCAGAGCAGAAATTTCGAAGAAATAATGCGCGTATGCACGTTCCCTGTAAACAGACAATTAAAAGAATATTCATTAAATTTCAAGAGGATTCAAACTAAATCAGAAAGAGAAGACGTATTCCACAAGACGAGGATATTGAACTAAACATTTTACTCGCTATTCAAGAAAATCCAAATAAATTAAGTAGAACCATTTGAACCGACTTAAGGTAAATGTAGCATTTCCCGAGAAATACATCATATGAAAAAATTCAAAAAACACTTCTGATCTAAATGTTCAGAGGGTGGTAATATACCACTGCACCTAGACATCAGTAGGTCCTTTGTGCTTCCTCTGGCACAGGCGGGAGATTCACTGCGTCGTCCAACCTATTGATTTAAAATAGTTGACGACGTCTTTATGTGGAATCTCCCTAATTTCGGCCAGTAATGGCCAATTCGTGCCCAGCATGGAGTTCCGTTCGAATGTGATGGCGGGACAATCGCAAAGAATGTGTTCCGTTGCTGTTGTCAGTCCAGTGGTGGGGACGGGACCAAGTAGTTTCCGTCCCGCAGCCGCCCTGGCCAGCGAGTCAGCGGTATGATTACCTTTAGATATGTCATGTCCCTTGATCCCGGCTAGGTTGACCACATTATTTAGATAGATGTTAGTCAGGGCTTGATGACATTCTAGTACTAGTCCCGAAGTAATTCGTGGTCTTTTCAGGGCTAGTAATGCTTGCCTACTGTCTGTATAGATACAGATCGTATGGTTGGCGATGTTGCGGCTTTTAATTTCGTAAGCCGCTATGGTTATGGCTGTCAGTTCGGATTGAAGCACGCTGGGTTCGGCAATGCATGCACTACATGCCTGTAGTGCATGCATTGTCCATCCGATTTTCAGGTTTATGGTTGGTGAGTATATGCCGCAGCCTGTGCCCACCTTGGTCTTAGAGCCGTCAGTGTACAGGCTAATGGATCCTTTAGACTCGCCTTTTATTGGTATTTTTCCTCTTATGTGGATTGTGTAGGGTTTATTGAAAACGAACCTTGCTGCAACTGAGTCCGCTCTTGCCTGTAGAATTGGAAGTTCCCCTGTAACATCCCTCCACAGGCGTCGTCCAGTTGAGCCAGTGCCTACATTAGTGTCTAGACCGACCATGCGAAGGCGTGTTAGAGTCATCAAAGCCGCTTCCCTTACAAATATATCAAGGGGGGTGAGATTCAATATCACCTCCATAGCTCTAGTCGGTGTAGTCCTTATAGCACCTGTGATGTTTAAACATGCTATTCTTTGAATATGATCTAGCTTATGTTTTGCCGTGATCTGTTCTGTTTTGGACCACCACACCATGGAACCGTAAGTTACCATGGGTCTTATTATGGCCGTGTAGATCCAAAGGGCTACTTTGGGAGAGAATCCCCAAGTCTTTCCTATGGTTCTGCGGCATTGATCAAAAGCAATATATGCTTTCTTTATTCTGTTCTCCAAGTGAGAATTCCACGTTAGCTTACTGTCAAAGGTAATACCAAGGTATTTGACCTCTGTTGAGAAGCTCAGTTTTGTATTGAAAAGAACGGGTGCTGTGAGGTTCCCTAGTTTCTTTTTCTTTGTAAACAGAACCATTTCTGTTTTCTTGGGATTTACAGATAGAGCGTGTTCAACGCACCACTGTTCCAACTTTCTAAGGGCATGTTGCATTCTATCGCAGATTACATTCAGGAATTTGCCTGTTGGCAAAATAACCACGTCATCCGCGTATGCTATCGTGTATAGGTTTTCGTTGTTAAGGCGTCGCAAGAGGCTGTCTAGAACCATGTTCCATAGTAAGGACAGCCTTTTGTTACCTTGCTCCTGACCTTAACATCTTCAGCCTTTATTTCTATTACTCGTTTAGAGAGCATATTCATTATCCATCCATTTACTGTTGGTGGGGTATGATAGTCAGCAAGTGCGTCTGATATTTCGGTAAAGGTCGTTTTGTCAAACGCCCCCTCTATGTCTACGAATACACCTAAGGCGGACTCCTTGTAGTCCATTGATCTTTCGATTTTATTTGAGACTGCGTATAGTGCTGTCTCCGTTGATCTGCCTGTAGTGTATGCATGTTGGTTTGGGTGTAAGGGTTTATTGATAATCACTACATCTCTGATATATCTTTCGTATAGCCGCTCCATGGTTTTTATGGGAAATGATGTAAGGCTGATTGCTCTAAATGATTTAGGGATACCGTAGTCAGCCTTTCCTGGTTTTGGTATGAAGACAACTCTGACTTCTCTCCAGGCCTTCGGGATGTATCTTAGGGCCAATGATGACCTGAAAATCCCTACCAGGTGCGGAAGTAGTACCTCCATTCCCCACTGAAGTACGCCATCCGGTCCCGGTGATTTGAAGGGGGAGAAGCCAGTGATGGCCCAACGAGCCATTTTAGTAAGACGGCGCCCCGCCTCACAACGTTATTGGAATAACGCACTTCAATATTTGAAAACGGATGAAATGGTCGATTTTAATGGCCGCCTAACAGTCCCGACCTCGTACCCTTAGATGCTTTCCTGTGGGGCACACTAAAAGATAGAATTAATGCAAATAATATATACAGATAATCTCGAACACCTTAAAATAGTCATAAAAAATAAAATAAATCTCATTAATACTAATTAACCTGAGTCAATCAGAAACTTTTTGGAAAAGCCTTAATAGAGTGCATTGAAGTTAATGGAGGTACGATCGGACAACTCTATATTTAGAATACCTATATTTTTGCTCCCTAGTCTGTACCAAAAGCTTTGCTTTGTTTTATTAAGTTTGTTTAATTACTCGTGTTTATAATTTTTTGCTAAAATGTAACTACTGCAATATCCAATATACGAATCAGAATTGATTTATTTATTTATTTTTTTTTAAAGCGAGAATTCCATGGATAACAGGATCGTCATCCTGTGATTCATGGAAATGACACATCTTGATTTGCATGAACTTATTTATTATAATATTTAATTTTTAAACATCAATAAGTTAAAAAGTTTTAATTTAGATATATGGTGCTATATACAAATTATGTTAAGAATTATTCGTAGAATCTAATAATGCAGCAATATACAGGGTATTTCTCTTAAAACTTTGATCTGCCACGCTTTTATGTAACACTCTATCGGCCGAGTGATGATCGTGTTGTTAAATTTAGCAATGGACTTAGCAGTTTAGAATGTTTAACAAAACGTCATTGTCAGTGTTATTCAATGATTTTAGTAGGCAACCTGTCAAAATCTGACATTTGGTTAAACATTCTAAACCGTTGTTAACTTTGCAATTGTTAAATGCATTGGAGTTCGCTTTTTGAGGTCACGCTAGACGCGGTCTGGTAAGTTATTTTGTATGTGGTATGTAAAAAATGCTGCTTATTCAATAAAAATAACGTTATGCATTTAAATGTTTATTAACTCTGTTTTTATTACTGTTGCCTGAAATAAAAAAAGTAAGGAATAGTAAAATATTCTTATTTAAATATATATTCTTGTAACAATGTACAATTAATAAACATTAGACATAGCACTCAGAATTAAAATGTAAAACAAAATCACCTACTTCTTCACCTAAAGCTAAATTTAGTCCAGTTTTTATAGTCGACTTTACAAATAAGTGAAATATAACACTAAATAGAAAAATTTAACGTATTTGTAATTTAAAACATAGATTAAAAAGTCAAGCAAAAATATAGAAAAAAAAACTGACTAGAATTTCGGATATTAATGCAGATACGTATGATCACTTTATTTTAGCAATCGTTCTATAAGAAACATAATGTCGCTTAAATGACAGAAAATAATATCACAGACTCAATTATTAGCAGTCACAATTTGATTCGTTGAAAAATTACACAAACTGAACTATGTGCATTTAAATTTTAATAAATTGATTTTATAATTATTCAGTTTTAACGAAAACAATGGGATAGGGATATATTCTATAATGTATTTTTTTTAAAGCATTTGAGAAATGTTTTTTCCCGGTCGACCTGCAAGTTCGTAAGGCTCAATCGAGTGGACGTGCACGGGACCATCTGGTGGGCGCCTAAATAACAGTTTTTTTTTATAAAAACAATACAAGTCTCATTATTATAAATAAATGCTTCTAATTTACCTTTTGTAATTTAACATTAACGCAATAAACAATTGCGATTTGCCCAAGATTAATTTTAAAGGGCATCTTCTGAAACCGATAAATAACGCGTTTTGGTTTTTACTGGACTCCAGATATAGAAACTATGATTTTTCTCGCAATGCGTTATTGACCTACTGTACTAATCACTTTAAATTAAAAACTGTTAATTTAGTGCGGTTTTAATTTAGTCATCTTAGTGAATACCGTTGTAAGATTTAACATTTTTTTTTACAAATATACAGGAACGTTAAAATCATATGGAAAAAACATCTTTATAATTACTTCTAATGTAAGTTACTACTTTTAATAAACTAATTTGGGTAAATAAATTTAACTAAAGGAAAAGTAAATTTTCGAAAAAAAAAATCAATAAGTTTACAAAAACACTATGATGATATGAGGGCAAGGTAGCTGGCTCTTGCAATAGAATAATTTAGGTACACTTACTTATGCTGTTTAAGCATATGGGTGTATATTCTGACTGCACAAACCTGGCGAACAAACAGGTCTTGTTAGAACTAACAGCGAATTTTAAAAACGTATAAACACGTATTGCTTTACAAATTATGCATCTACCATCTTTCGACCTTACACTGCATACTGCTAAAATCGATTGATTTAATGGCATATATTTTTTGAAACACAGACGGGTGATTAAGTTCTAATATTAACTTACTCTTTCGTACTTTGTAAAAAGATGAATCAATGCAACGTTCATAGTTCATAAGAAGTTAAATAATAGGCTTGCAGCTCACCCCCATTTTTCGGACCGCCGATTAGAAAAAAAAAACATCGAAATCACACTCATGTTTGCGGTAGCAGAACATGTTAAAAAAATACTTTTTGGACCAAGAGATATATAATAAAATTTTCACTTTAACTCGCGATAATTTAGGTAAAGTTCCATAGGTTACTTTAAAAATGTAATCAATTATAATTTGTGAACATTAAGTAAAACCCCCTACGTATATCTAAGTTAAAATAGTAATGTTTAGAAAAAGTTTTACCAGGTTTTGCGATTTCTTGTTCGAACTTAAAAGTACAAATTTTAAAATTCACCAAAAAATAGTCCAGCAATTAAAGAAGTTTTATTTTTTATTTTACGACGTATTTGAGGTGAGATGCAAGTTTGTGATGGTGTCCTCTATGTTGTGCAGAAGTAGTTACCGTCCGTCCGCGCGTGGGTAGCTGGTTGTGGCGATTTAGGCGCCATATATATGCAATCTATTGATTTTTTAATTCTATTTTTCTATAACAAGAAACTACTGCTCAGAAAAGCTGTTTAGCTTAGAAGCCAAGGAATACATGTGCCGCGAGTCACTTGTACCCCTTGGCTTTAAAGAAACAATTGATAATTTGCTTTGTTACAGCTGTTATTGTTTATGTGTTGAGCAATCCAACTTAAAAAAGAATGTCAGAAGATTGTTCTTCCAGCCTTAAGGCTTTAATGCATCAATATTGCATCTTTAATTTTAATATCAGAGGCTATTCGCTTTATCTTTGGAAGCCCGTATCATATTCAGTTGCCCTATTTTCAGATAACAGCGATGACGATGCTGATTATAACCCAGCTGCAGACAATTCTTCCAGTAGTTCAAGCAACAGTTCTGAAAAAGGTAAGGGTAGAACTTAGTTAAATTCATTAACACTACTTATCACTAAGTCTCTTTCTAAAACTTGTTCTTTTCAAATCTGTCTTTTTTGAAACAACAGCTAAACTAAATTGACTAAATTTCATAATGTTCTTTTTTCAATAGGCAACTTTCTATTGATAACAAACTTAAGAGTATTGATAAAACTTGGGCTTAGTGTTCACATACACTGCATAGCTAAATCTAAATCTAGTAAAGCAAAGTGGCAAAAATATCCTTGGAAAAAGAAAACACGACGGACTGGGGAACGGAAAAGGCAGAAGTCTTCAAAACTACGAAACATGGGTAAAAAGTACACTGACCGTAAAGGTAATGTACACAACAAAAGAAAACTTCAGGCATACAACCATGAGTGCCGCTATAAATGTGAAAATATGAGCAAAGAAAAGCGCCAAGAAGAACTTTGTCTTGAACTCTGCGATTATATTATGCAACGTTCATAGTTCATAAGAAGTTAAATAATAGGCTTGCAGCTCACCCCCATTTTTCGGACCGCCGATTAGAAAAAAAAAACATCGAAATCACTGCATGTGTAGCATCAATATCTGTTAGTTTAAATAATACATGGTTACCTATGCTTGATGCTGAAGTAAATTCAGGTAAACTTAAAATCAATTAGCACACCATACCACCCACCTTTCTGGTCTTTTTTAAATACTATACATACACCAGTCCAATAACCTATTGTCACTTATGACAAAACGTCATTAAAAGTTCAAAAGCTATCAGAATTTCCTAAGTTTTCAGACCTAAAATTTCTTAAAATTTAGTTTAATTTTTTGTTTTAGTTTCAATCTTGATAACGGTGGCCGACTTGCCACCGAAACGTAGATTAATATTTGTGTTTTTTGGGTTTTTTGGGGGTTTTCTTCTTTTTTGTTGCAGGCGATCTGCAAGTTCATAGGGGTCCATAGGGCTGGACAGGGTCAGCCCGCATACCCCGGGACCCGGACCAAGAGGGTCCCATTTTCCAAAAAGTAAAAAGGCGAGTAACCCAAATAAAACAAACTAAAACATGGATCCGTAACAAAACTATAGAACATATTTACAATTCAGGTATGGGCCTTATACATGTTCTATTTTTAGAGATTTAGAAAATAAATACAAAAAGTTAGGACATTCTGAAAATAGTTTAACGTTTTTACATAAATGTAAAAATAACAATATCATACCAAAAGGTTTAAGACTAAAAGCTCCATACACGAATCAAAGAGTAAATACTATTTTAGAAAGAGCAAGCAAAGCTATGTTACGTGAAAGATTACAATTTCATAGATATAATAAAAGTAATCTATTAGAAGAGATTAATAATTTAAAATCTATTTTACAAAATCAAATTCATGTTTTCGATTTTAATCACATTTGTAATTGTGTTTATAATAGTTATTTAATAAATTTTCAAATTCAAAAAGACATACATAAAAATAAATTTAATAATTTAATGCAAGAAAAATTAAACTCAGAAATATCTAACATAAGAAATAATGAAATGATTAATAAAACTGTAGTTAATTTATCTAAAAAAGAATTAACAGATGCTGAATCTCTTGTTCTTTCTAAAGGCTTAAATTTTGCCATTACACCCAAAACAGTTCCCAAGCTTGACATTATTTCATGCATTGAAGAAACATGTCAAAACTTACCAATAGAACACCAAGATGAATTTAGAATTAGAACTAAAATTGCTTTAGAAAGACCTTTTAAAATTAAACAAAATTTAACAAACATTGAACAAAAAGCATTACAATCATTAAAAAGAGACAATACCATAAAAATTCTTCCTGCAGATAAAGGTAATGCAACAGTAATAATAGACTGTGATATGTATGATAATAAAATAATGTCTCTTTTAAATGATGGTAATTATACAAAAATAAACAATGATCCAACTGAAACCATTGAAAGACAAATTTATAACATTTTAAAAAAACATAAAAACAGCTTTACAGATAGAGAAAGATTTACACTTACACCCCATAACAGTAAAACTCCACACTTTTATGGAGTACCAAAAATACACAAACCTGATATACCATTACGTCCTATAGTTAGTTGCATAAACTCACCTACACACCCATTAGCAAAATTTTTACTTACTATTTTAGATCCTTTAGTAAACAATACTGACTCATACATTAAAAATTCCCAACATTTTCTAGAAAAATTAAGACACATTGACATAGACCCAAATAACACCTTGGTAAGTTTTGATGTTGTAAGTTTATTCACAAATGTTCCTGTAGATAAAACATTAAATACTGTTAGAAATAAATTAGAAAATGATGTCCACCTTGGCGAAAGAACCAAACTAAACATAAATTCTATTCTTGAATTATTAACTTTTTGCGTAAAAACAACATATTTCCAATATAACACTGACTTTTACAAACAAACTTCTGGCATGGCCATGGGTTCACCTTTATCACCATTATTAAGTAATATTTTTATGGAAAATTTTGAATCCAATTTTGTTCAAAATCATAATTATAAACCTTTAGTTTGGTGGAGATATATAGATGACATTTTTTCTATTTACCAACATGACGAAAATTGTCTAAATAATTTTTTAACACACATTAATACACAAGAACCCACTATTCATTTCACTTTAGAAAAAGAACAAAACTCACAACTTCCTTTTCTTGATATTCTAATAAAAAAAGATGTAAATAATTTCGAAACCAAAATTTACAGAAAACCTACACATACCAACAGATACTTAAATTTTAACTCTAATCACCCAATAATGGTAAAGAAAGGAGTTGTAAAAAGTCTTTTGATAGAATTAAAATAATTTGTTCTGATCAAAACAAAGAAAATGAAAAAGAATTTTTAAAAGATATTTTAGTTCAAAATAATTATCCTCTTGATTTTATAAATAAATGCTTTCTAAAATTTGAACAACCAAATTTAAGACAAAATCAAAATAGACCTGTTACAAATCTATTTTTACCATATATTCCTGGCTTATCAAATAAAATTCAACGAATAGGTAACAAATTTAATATTCGCACTATCTTTAAAACACAAAACACCATTAGATCCCAAGTAACAAAAACAAAACCATACAATATAAACGAAAACACAAAAAATGTCATTTATAAGATCCCTTGTGAATGTAATAAATTTTATATAGGTGAAACTTCCAGACCATTAGCCAAACGCATAAAAGAACATAGAACATATATTAGAAACACAGAATTCCACAAATCAAAAATCTGTCAACACGCATTTGATAATAACCACATAATAAACTGGAATGCTTCTAGCATTATAGCAAAGGAAACTTGTTCAAAAAACGTAAAATAAAAGAAAGTGCATTTATTTTATTAAATAAAGACAGATGTGTAGCATCAATATCTGTTAGTTTAAATAATACATGGTTACCTATGCTTGATGCTGAAGTAAATTCAGGTAAACTGAAAATCAATTAACACACCATACCACCCACCTTTCTGGTCTTTTTAAATACTATACATACACCAGTCCAATAACCTATTGTCACTTATGACAAAACGTCATTAAAAGTTCAAAAGCTATCAGAATTTCCTAAGTTTTCAGACCTAAAATTTCTTAAAATTTAGTTTAATTTTTTGTTTTAGTTTCAATCTTGATAACGGTGGCCGACTTGCCACCGAAACGTAGATTAATATTTGTGATTTTTTGGTTTTTTGGGGGTTTTCTTCTTTTTGTTGCAGGCGATCTGCAAGTTCATAGGGGTCCATAGGGCTGGACAGGGTCAGCCCGCATACCCCGGGACCCGGACCAAGAGGGTCCCATTTTCCAAAAAGTAAAAAGGCGAGTAACCCAAATAAAACAAACTAAAACATGGATCCGCCACAAAACTAGCATGTTACGAACATTATTGCTAAAAAGAAAGAATCTGGAACGGGAATATCAACTAGAGACCGTAGGGAGCGAAAGGTTCCAACCAATAAAATTAAAGTGGAGAAAACTGATTTGGTCAAACAACATATTGCTATGTTCCCTATATATAGTAGTCACTATTCCAGACAGCAAGCTCCAAACAGAAAATACTTAAATAGTGACTTAACTCTGAAAAGATTGTATAACTGTTATAAAATATTTTGTGAGGAACAAGAAAAGGAACCGGTTACTCTATCTTACTATAGGCATATATTTAATACGTTTTAAATCTTAGTTTCCACCGAGCACATACTGACACTTGTAATAACAGTAATAAGTTTAAATTAACTATTGAGCATGGAGATCAGGAAGTCAAACAAGCCAACAATCGCTAAAGAGCTCCGCCTTCGTAAGGCTGAAAGTGCTAAAAAAGAAATGGATAATGCTAAGAAAGAAGTGAAAGATGATATTACCCATAAAGCCATATGTTTTGATCTTCAAAAAATGTTACCCACACCGGTGTTAACATGTACAAAAGTGTATTATACAAAGCAATTATGGACATACAATTTCAATGTTCATGACATTGGGACCGATAATGCGTTTATGTTTCTTTGGCATGAAGGGCTAGCATCAAGAGCATGCGAAGAAATAGTATCGTGTTTGATGCAATACATTAAATCATTGCCTTCTACAGTCACTCACTTGACTGCTTTCTGTGATAATTGTGGCTGGCAAAATAAAAGCCAACTTACAGTAAAATTTTGGTTGTACTGCAAACACAACATATATTGAAACTGTCGACCGAAAATTTTTGCTCACTGGTCATTCTTATAACCACTGTGACCGAGACTTTGGTACAGTTGAAAATACCAAGAGGAATACAAAAAGAGGTGTTTTCATTCCTGATGACTGGGTAGATATTATAGCCACAACCAGTAAAAAGAAGAAAATGTTGGATGAAGACTTCCTTACTCTGGATCCCATTAACAAACATTTTGTGAAAACTGTTAAGGGTATTAGAGACATGCAGTGGCCGCAGTTCAGAAAGGATAGTCCTTACACTTTGTTTCACAAAAGTACATTTAATAAAGAAATGCCATTTTTAGAGTACAACATGCTGGCAAAAGATATTGGAAGGATTTCGAAAACCTTACCTTCTCTTGTCCCTAAACAAAAAAAGGCATTAAAATACAAATACCTTGTTGTTCTCGTACCATTTGTATCATTAGACTATGAGGGAAATCGTTTGGTGCACACTAGACAGAGCATACAGAAACAACAAGATGCAGTTCAAGAGGGACAACAGAGTCGTGACGATGACGAGGCTCAAGAACTTGAAGATAATGTTTATAGCAGCGACTTATAATAGTTCTACAAGCGGTACATAAAGGACATATTGATACAAACAATTTGTATTTTATTTAGTTACAATACATTGTAAAAACACATTTTTCTAATTTTTCTATCCTATGTTTTATTAAAATTCTTCTAATCTCTGTCAGAAGCCAAGGGGTACAAGTGACGACTTTTATCAAATATTGCTTTATAATCGGTATGAAAATTATATTAGTCCTTTTTATTATTATGTAAATCTAAGTTAGAAATTAAAAATATACTGGTTTTGATGACCATGGTTTTGCCTAGATTTGATTATAACAATTTAACTTTTATTTGAGTTTTTTCAAAACTAACTTGAGGACACTTATACCCCTTGGCTACTCAGCCCTTCAATTATAAATACAATCATTATTCTTATAGTGAGTTTTTAATAATTAAAACTTGATGTAAATATAGGTATATGTATATGTTCAGTTGCAAGAAATATAATCTACGAAACAAAAAAATATTAAAAATAATAATAAAAATGTTTATGTAAACTATACATTATAATGAAATAATACATTAAACATTATATTTATAATTCCCTACTTGTAGGTTCAGGCCGTAAACAACATTCCCATGGGCAATTTCATAACTTAAACTATAATTTAAATGTTAAAGCATAACACACAAAACAAACTTACATCTTGCCTCAAAAAGGTCGTAGAAAAATTGTTATAATTTTTTATTGGTATATTTTAAAATTTGCAGTTTTAAAGTTTGTTAATTTTTTGTTTAATGAGAAAATTGCGAAACTTGATCAAATATTTTCTAAACGATATTACATATTTCGATTCAAATTAACATAGATGGTTTTACAAAAACTTCAAATGTTTAGAATTTTACAAATTATACTTGGTTAAAATTTAAAAGTAATATATAAAACATTACTCAAGATATCGCAAGTTAAAGAGAAAATTTTATCAAATCACTTGATCAAAGAAAGATGTATTTCTATTGTTTTTAAACATGTTCTGCAAATGAAAAGTTTTGCAAATTTTAACTACATGTGTCTTTCCGTATGTTTTATCAAATAATAATGGTTTCGACCGGTTCTTGGTATCTATTAGGTTATTCGTTTTCTAGAGCTCTTTCTAGGGGTGATCTGCAGGCCTATACCCATTTTATATTCGTAATAAAAAAGAAAAATTGTAGTTTTAATTGAAATCCTTATCAGACAATAAATCGTTATATATTACCATAAAATATTTTTTAATACAAAATTGTAATAGAAACAGGAAAGTAATACTTTACAAGACAAATAGACAGAATTTGAGAGTTTTTTTTTTTAACTAAAAAGCCTACTAAATAAATATGTTGAAAACTTTCCGACTGTAAAACGTAATTTTACTGAAAATATTTATTTCTGTTACGAGATCGGAGAGTGATTCTTTACAAGGCGAGTAAGCAATTTCCAGCACGAGCCCCAAGCATAAATTTAAAAAAGAAACAACCAAAGGGTGTCTCTTCTTAGGATCTGCTTTCTCTATTCGATACTACCAATTTACATCTAAGTCACGAGAAGTCCATACTACCAATTTACATGTAAGTCACGAGAATATAGAGATTTTGCTGTCAAAGCAAATTTGCCTGTAGAGAAAGATAAACGTTTTCCTACTTAACTGTAAAAAATAATCTTTCCAAATAAATATAAGGTAGTAATAAATGGCGTAACGCAGTCCGATTTCCCTAAATTAGTAGGCTGTTATTACTCATATTATGTATATATTTACAAGTTGCCTTATGAAGAAAACAAAACTGTTAGCGTTTTTCTATTCACTTCAAAAGGTAAATTTGACATTTTAGATATATAATATATATATATATATATATATATATATATATATATATATATATTATATATATATTAATATTATTTTATATTTATATATATATATATATATATATATATATATATATTTTTATATATATATATAATATATATATATATATATATATATATATATATATATATATATATATATATATATATATATAAAAATTACATTATACTATGGTTTGGGACTGTCATATATCTGAAAGCCTAAAATTGTATTCGTCCAAAGCTAAATATATACAAAACTTTTGTTTCCACAAACTTACTGTAAAAAGAAACATTTTTAAAACCAATGACATTAACAGATGGTTTAAACATGGACTAAGTTAGCAAGAAGTGAAGAGTTGTATAAACAAATTAGCTCATTTTTAAACAAACAAAAAAAATTATTGTGACGTAAGCGGTGAAATACCAACTTGTCTGGGATCAGTGCCAGCTGTGGACTCCAAGTTCTTTAGTAACTGTTGTAGCCAATGTTTAGTCGATTTGTCTTCTTGGAGACACACATTAAATGTACTATCTCTTAGCTGGTCAGGCAGACACTGTCTTAATGCTTCTCTAGCTCTAAAAAAACGAGAAAATGATATTGAGTTTCACACTGTGTCCTACTTTTTCCACCTTTGTAGCTTGGTTATTAATAAACCCATTTATTGCAAACTTTGCTAAAGCTTCTGAGTTTTAGAGTTATTTTTAAGATTTAGAGCGCTCTAAAAACTGTACCAGAAAAACCTAGGGCCCTATTTAATTAAAAAGAGTTAAAGATAATCATAAAAAAAAACAAATAATGGTACAATTCTGTAAAATCCTTACAATAGCAACGAAATTTTAAAATCTTTTTAAAAAGGGTAAAAAAAATAATAACAGTTACGAAAAAATCCAAAAACTTTAAAACAAAAGGTCGATTATGCTGCTAAATTATACCACACAACTATTTCTTAAGGTTTACAAGATTACTGTAAAGACAATTTTTATAAAGAACACCCTGGATATCTGGATATTTGGATCTATGTAGAAACACTGTTAATTTATTTACGATAATTTGTATTTCATAACATTTAACAAAAAAACCCATAAGCACTTCTCTTATACAGACAATTATTAACGAATTTCGGCAAAAATAATATTATTTTATAAGTTATTTCTGTTCCTGCAATTTCCTTTTCCTGTAAAATTCTAATAAATTTTCACCTAAAAAGATATCATAATAACAAGTATGATTTTTTAAGTATAGTTTTCAAAAAATAATAAATTTGGAGTTTTTCTCTGTAGAGATACGGCTCACTGGTGTTTTGTCAAATACCACTGCTTAAATTTCTCTAAAAAAATACGTAGTGACAGATGGAGAGAGCTGGGACCTCAGACGCCACCGACGCCTCGGAGGAGCTTAGTTCCAAGTTCATCCACCGACGTTTTGCAGATGGCGTTGGTAGTGGGTAGATCCGTGAGCTCGATAACCTAACTTAGCCTAATTTTTAATAGACGACACATGTCATTAGTTCAAACATAACCTAACTTATTTTTCCCTATAAGTGGATTAATTTCATAACCCAGCTTTTTTAGGAATTCGATAGATCGTTCCCCTTAAATTGTATCTAACCTTACTGTATGTGACTTCAACCTTTTAATAAATCATTAAATAATATATAAAAAAGTCTAAGTGTGTATTCTGGGGATCCAACCAAGACTAATTTATATTACCTTGTTTACTGACTCACCGCCTAGACCACCCGGTCAGTGAGATTCTTAATTGTTTTTGTGGAAAAATAAATATCCTTTAAAAAATCTAAAATTAACAGTTTTTTTAAACTAAAACCGCTGATCAATGTATTTAAGTCTGGAGTGCGTCATTAATCGCGTGACATTTTTAAAATGTAAAAGAATATAGTAGAATGACATATTACATTTTCAAGTCGTTTAAGCGTGGCGGTCCTTTGTCACCTGTTCGCCAAAGTATAGGAAATAGGTCGACAATGACATATGTTGACCTAAAGGCCTTAGGTGTAAAAGAACCGAGTGGAGCAAGTTGAACAAAAATGTGTGTACGCTATATTTGCGTATGTTAATTGTGTCCACTTTGTAAGCTTATAATTATTATTATGAGTATGATTTTATTTGCATATTTTTGTTGTTGTTGTAAAAGAAAGAAAAGCTCAAATTAAGGATAAGAAAGCTACGGTCAACAAGTCCGTATTTTCGAAAGTAAATGGACAAGAAAGAAGATTTGATGAGAGACAATAATGTAAGTGCAAATTTAATATTTTTATGTATTAATTGTAAATGTCAAGTTGTAAAAAGTGTAAATAACAAATTTACAGATAACACTAAATTACTTAAATATTGTAATTTTTGTTTAATACATCAGGTATTTGTGGTGAATAGTATAAAATCCATGATTATAAAAATAGAGAAATAAAACACAAAATAATTTAAATTATTTTTTTTCTTAACTCCCATAATATCTGATATAAATAATAGTTGTACATTATTTTTGTCTACTTAACTGTCATGTTTATTACAAAAACCTAACTACTTTACAAACACTTTGTTACCCTGACGTTTTAGTACTTTTTCCACTAAATAAATATCATTTAGTTTGACCTTTTGCAACTGAAGTGTGTAGAATCCAGCCTTAATATCTTGACTGGTAGTATCGTAAAGTAAATAGGTATCTGTATTCGTTCAATATACCTTTTTATAATACAAATTTCAGCAGACTAGTTTGGTCGGTATTGTTTGTCAAAAACGCATCTAAATTTTATAAATACTAGGGATAAATAAGTTTAGGTAAGGTGTGTTTGGCGCGCGCCAAACACACCTAACCTAAACTTATTTATCCCTATTTTTTTCCTGTCAATATTATATTGGTGATCATGTGCGTATGTATTAAACAAAAATTACAATATTTAAGTAATTTAGTGTTATCTGTAAATTTGTTATTTACACTTTTTACAACTTGACATTTACAATTAATACATAAAAATATTAAATTTGCACTTACATTATTGTCTCTCATCCAATCTTCTTTCTTGTCCATTTACTTTCGAAAATACGGACTTGTTGACCGTATGCTTCACTCCCTGTGGTTCCCAAACTTCTTTGTCATAATACACGGTATATTCATTATTTCAGACTGTCCCTTACATTTTGGACATACGTGTTTGACTGATACAGGTATTTTAAAATATTAATTACTGTTAGCAAATAGTAATGTTTGGAGCTAAATTAAAAACTGATTAATCTATTTTATTCTTGGTAGTAATTTACTCACGATGGCGTACCAATCAATCATACTGTTTTAATCTGTCAGTAATTCCCATTTCAAATTTTAATTTATTAGGAAGTGCTTTTTCGTCAAATGAAATTGAATACTCAATTAATAAAAAGACAGAATTTTTAAAATCTCTTATCACCAAATTAAAATTTTTACACTCACATATTTCCTATTATTTACTAAATATTCCTTTGCCATACCTCGAATGTCTTATTTGTTAAGATGTTCACCTTGTTGAAATCTCCAGAATTACTTTGTAACTTTGATAATGTATTACAAAGTTTGGTTCAAGACATAACAAATTGTGATATTAAATTAAATTCTTGGTTACAAAGCACTCTTCCAGTAAAATTGGGAGGTCTTGGAATAAGAGATACATCCACCCTGTCTATTTCTGCCTTTTTAGGTTCAATCAATGACGTGTCAGGTTTACTTTCCAAAATTTTACCTTCCTATATTTTTGCGACAGTAGATAATGATTTCAGCAATTGTTTTGTAAAATGGTTATCTGTTTGCAATCTTCAAAATCAACCACAAGTATTACCAAAAAAACAGAAAGATTTTGACTTTTTTATTTGCCAAGCTCGTCACAAATATATTACAAACATGTGCCAGACAAGTGAAGATAAGGCACGTCTACTTGCTCTTCAGGCCCCTGAAAGTAATGCTTGGATTAACGCACTTCCATCTTCGTCCTTGGGACGCGCTCTCAGACTTGGTCTGCCTGTGTGTGGAGAGCACACCTGCGTTTGCGGCGAAAATGCTGATATTTATGGCCTACATGGGTTAAGCTGCAAAAAAAGCGCAGGGCGTTCTTCTAGACACAGTCAGATAAATGACATTATCAAGGAGCTCTGATTTCAGCTGAAAATCCTTCTGTGTTAGAGCCTATTGGAGTTTGCAAGAAGCGATGGAAAACGGGTAGATGAAATGACCTTAATTCCCTGGAAATATGGAAACAATTACTTTGGGACGCTACTTGCAGCCATACACTTGCAAAATCCTATCTGGACAAAACTTCTAATTTTGTAGGTGCGGCTGCTCGTATTGCCGAGAATAAAAAACATCTAAAATTATAAAAGCTTGAAGAACGCTTTATCTTCATTCCTTTTGTTGTTGAAACTTTTGGTCCTTTGGGTGATGAGGCTAAGGGTTTTATTAATGAAATTTGCAAAAAAATAAATTGCAAAAAATTTAGAAGTTTCATTATCCAAAGAATTGGTTTAGCTGTGCAACGGGGTAATGCAGCATCAGTACTAGGTACAATCCAGGGAGACCTAGGACTTGATGAAGTTTATAATTTTTAAATATAGATTTAGTTCATTAATTTAATTTTAGAATATTCTTATTTGGTATTTATAACATACTTAATCTTATTTTTATTTATAGATTATTTTTTATAATATATATTCATAATACTGTTTTGACAAATTTTGCGGTGGAATAAATATCAACAAAGTTTTAATTGCTAACAAAACATCGAATTCGTAATAATCCAATTAACTTTTGGGTGTTTCAAATAATTAAGACGTCATTATTTGCATAATCCTGTATTACATGTTTACCGTTTAAGACAAAAAATGTCTTTAAATACCTAAAAATATGCCTAAATATTTATCGAAACGTATATTTCGTACTCGGTCCAGTTAAACTACTAATTATTTACTTAAAATAATTACCAAAACGTGTTTTTGTATAATTTGTACTTTTGGTTCTAATTAAAATTAGGGTACAGACTTTTTGTTTTTCCTCTTGCTTCCAGCTGAATTGGATTTTAATCCTCTGCAACCCAATTTATTTGCAGAGTCGAACGATATTCTCTAATATTCCCAATTCCTCGACATTGTTCGTACCTAATTTTTTCTTTTAGTTCCAATGAATATAATTTATGTATAAAATAAATAAATAAAAATAGGATTGTTGTTGATTTCTTATAACTTTTTTTTGTAACACTCTGTATACATTTACTTTAATAAACAGTTCCATAAAAGTAAAAACTGACAAAAATAAATTTTTAATAAACACTACCAACTAATCATTTGTTAATCTTTGCTTGCCGATTTGTTAAAATGTTTTAAATTAAAGCTTTGCTTTTTTACCGAAAGCCTATAATTGATCAGAATGTCGAGAAAAAAATTAGATTTGATTAAAAAAATATATACGAAAATCGTTTCATCAGACGCCGAGATATTGACGAAAAACATTGGGGTCGTTTGAAAATGTGCGAAAACGACTAAAACGCATATTTTGACGAAACTATTGGAGAAAAACATGCGCACATAACTGCTGATAGCGATCTTTGATAACCAACTCGCCAAACAATACAAGTGCGGTGCAGGAGCAGGAAAAAATGGACACTACTGAGACAAAAAATAATCCAAACCAAAACAAAAGACCAAGGGCTGATTCCGCCCCCAACAGCCCTGAAACAAAATTCACTAAGTCAATCAACAACGCATAAATGTTAACATATAGAGACGTACCCACATATAACCGGTTTACGCCACTAGTGAACCAACATGACACAAACCTATACGACGAACCAGAGCCACCCTCAGACAAGGATAAAACCACCCCAGCAGACAGGACAACTAGACAAAATGTCACAAATCAACCAAACAAAACACCTGGAATTAATCAAGAAATCCTTAATAAAACTAAACAAACTCTCACTTCTGCCAATAAATTTATAGAAGCAATAAACAACCCCCGGTTATTCTAAGAGGTGTGTTAACCACACAAGAACAATCGGAGAAGCTAATGAAAACTCTTAAAACAGCATGCAATAAAGGGTTCCCGGACACTTTCCAAAATTTTGCCCATAGTACAAGAAAATGCTTGAGACAAAAAATATAAAAACAACTACAAAATTACAGCAGCAATGAAGGGGATCCTTTTTTACCCAAAAGGAACGCCCTCAAGGGAATAGAAACAAAATTAAAAAACTACTGGAGGTTAAACAAAACTTCATTTACAGATTCGAGTGCATGCATGGGGATCTGGGAAAACCCTAAGAGATCAAAACGGTTAAATTTGGCAAAGTTGCGCATTTGGTGCCTAATAACATGCCGATGAAAGTTGTAAAATTCCGAGTACTTCCGGGGAAAATCCGGATATCTGATTTTTTAAAGAATATAGAAAAACAAAGGACACTTTCTCATGGCCACTTTTTAAGGTCTACAAAAAAGCTTAAAATTTTCTAAAAGTTTCGTTTTTGTTAGACCATCATAACTTTATTTTTATTTTAAATCCGGCACTCAATTGTTTTTGCATTTTTTTAACGTTAAAATCCCCAAATTCAATGATGTATCCCAATATTTTTTTGTTAAATAAACAAATTTTCCCCAAACTATAAGACAGGGAACCCCTCAATTCTTATGGGGGGTTCCATATTTGTTTAAATATTAAGTGTTTCTTTTTTTCGGGGAAAAAAGAGGTTCAAAAAAAATTAAATAAAAAAACCCCGGTCCTATTTAAAAATAAAATTGATGATGGTCTAACGAAAAAAAAAACGTCTCAAAAATTTTCAACGCTGTTTTAAACTTTAAAAAGTGGCCATAAAAAGGTTTTTGTTTTTTCCCTTCTCTTTAAATAACCCCGAAAAAAATAAAAACAAAACCCAAAAAATTTCCGGGCAAATCTCCGGAAATACTCGTTTTAAACTTTTATAAAAAAAGTTGTTAGGCCCTAAAATTAACTTTGCCTAAATTTTCGACTTTATTTTTGGTTTCCGAATCCCCACATCATGAATCTTGGCACCCTGTTTTTCCCCAGGAATGGCAGAAAATCAAAGACAACAAAAAGATGCCAAATGTGGGGTCATGCAACAACCAACTTTACAGACCCCACAAATTACGCATTTGGTTAGTTTTTTTGCTTTTGGGCACCACAAACTAAATGTCAACTCGGTCAACAGCACAAGGCCAATAACGTGAATGCAATGTATTCGGACAAGTTAACAAAAACCCTTCGCAAAGGGAACCTAAATAATATGTTG
>JAHBCN010007483.1:0-43202 GCA_019359885.1 Listronotus oregonensis | reverse complement strand
GTTTTCAAACTTTGCATAGTGATAGTTTTCAGACGCTAAACAAAGTTTTAAGGGCAAAACCCAAAAACGCCTTAACCCCCAAAATCCCCCTTTAAAAGGGTCACTGGGGATTTAGACCTTTGAGGTAATTTTGGGGGTTAGAGGGTGTTTGGGTTTTGTGCCCGTGGAACTTTTTGATGAACGTGTTAAAAACTATTTTATGCAAAGTTTGAAAAACCATTGGCAATAATTCATTTTCCATAAAAAATAATATATATATATATATATATATATATATAATAATAATATTAATAATAATATAATATATATATATATATATATATATATAATATATTAAATAATAATATATTATATTATATATATATATATATTTATATAATATATTATAATATAATAATATATATTATTTATATATATATATATATATATATATATATATATATATATATATATATATATATATATATATATATATATATATTATATATATATATATATATATATATATATATATATATATATATATATATATATATATATATATATATATATATATATATATATATATATATATATATTCATATGAAATGAATTATTGCCAATGGTTCAAACTTTGCATAGAAATAGTTTTTACCACGTTGATCAAAATACGACACCCAAACACCCTCTAACCCCCCCCAAAACTATCCTCAAAGGTCCCCAAATCCCCAGTGACCTTTAAGGGTGATTTTGGGGGGGTTGAAGGCGTTTTTGGGTTTTGTGCCCTTAAAGACTTTTGTTTAGCGTCTTAGGAAATAAGGACAACATTTTGAATTTTAGGTCGTTATTTTACATTTACATTTTAGTAGGAATATTAGTTTAGCCACTTTTCATTGTTTTTGTTTTCACTTGTTTCAATTAACTTGTTAGGTGTAGTTTTGTTATAACAAGGTATTAAAGGTATAGATATGTTGGCGAAACCCTTTTCTGTAAAATATCTGTTCAGCTTATCTATTTTGCCAATTACTAATATTTTATTGTTTACAAAAAAAATGAAGTTCGCTGTAATCAAGGCCAACTGAAAAAATATTTGTTTTTTGAAATACATGAGGATATAAACTCTTGAATTATAACATGTTATACATTGTTGAAATCAGAATAAAAAGCACTATTTGGCTGCGTAAAAATCCAATATGGCGTCCATATGAAAAAATAAAGTTGATGTTTCTAAGAACCCGAAACGTAGAAAATAAAAATTGACTACTCGGTCATATTCTACGAAAAAAGTTGCTTTGAAGAAGTTTTACAGATTTGAAAAATTTTCACTTATAAAAAAAATATGGCCGAATTTCGAAAATGCATGTTTCAGGTTTTTTCAAAATTTATCAAAAACCTGAATAGATAAAACCATGTAGTATATATATTGACACATTTTATAACACAATGCCGCCAAAATCTATCCTCACACGAGACCTGACGCGGCTCAGACATCACGATGACATAACACACAAACTACTACACAAAAGACTACCATTTTATTACGGAGATGATATACTGAAATCACAGACAAATACCAAGACACACTAACAAAACAAACACGTACATATCAAGAACGAGTGAAGAATTAATGAAGGAGTGAATAGAATGAATCAGCGAGTGAATCTAAAATAATATGTGAGAATAAATGCAAAGTACCAAACATAACAAACAGGCCGAGCGATGTTTAAAAGCTACTTGTACCTGACGTTGCTGCTACTTGTACCTGATGTAAATTAGGCTGGTTTTTTGGAAACTTTTTTCAGCGAATTATATAAAATATAATATGTATGTAAATAGTAACTTAAATAACACCCATCAAACCAAACTTTTAAGTAGAACAAGTGTCTAGCAATGTTTGAAAGATTACTAATCGGAAAACGCTAACTTACCATGAACCAATACTTCCCACCTACCCCCGGGTTACCATCAGCCCCAACCCTCTTTGGTTGCTTTCAACTCGCAAAGCCTGAGAAGGCAATCGCGAGTGCACTTTGCAATATAATTTATGATGAAAATATAGTATTTAGTAGATGTAACTAGGTTAAGAAGTGTTGTACATATTATATTAACGAATAAAGCTATTTGAAAGGAAGGAACGATCTATCGAAGTCCTAAAAAAACTGGGTTATGAAATTAATCCACATATAGGGAAAAAATAAGTTAGGTTATGTTTGAACTAATGACACGTGTCGTCTATTAAAAATTAGGTTAAGTCAGGTTATCAAGCTCACAGATCTACCGACTACCAGCGCCATCTACAAAACATCGGTGGATGGATTTGGAACTAAGCTCCTCCGGCGAGGCGTCGGAGGTCCCAGCTCTCTTCATCTGTCTTTATTAATCATCTATAACTTGGAATAATATTATTACAAAGCAAATCTGTGCCCAAACCTTACATGTATATTAAGTACGCAGCCCCAAAAAAACATTATTTAGATTTGTGCTTGTCTTTCTAGTCTAGGAGGAATAGGCGGATGAGTACCGAAAACTATTTCACCTCAATTTTTATACGATTCTCTTTAAATTGCCCTACTGATGATATAAATGCATGTTATTATGGTATAAATGTTAAATTTCCGGAAATTTAAGACCGTTCGTGAATATTCGCGAAAATACGCGAATATCCGCGAACTTATATTTTTACTACCGAAACTGGATGCAACCATAAAAGGGCTTTAACTAGAGCTCACACAATATTTATTTTCGAGAAATAGCCAACTGAAGACAAAAAGTAGTTTATTTATTTTTTTTGTTTTAATTTTTGCTAACAGACCAACAGACTCTACAGACAAGACAACGTAACAATATGTACTTAAAAAACAGACAAAACAAAACTAGTTGTATGTACAAGTAAAAACAAACACCGTACTAATATACTCATTTACAGTTTAAAAACGGTCCCCTAAAACACAAGCGCCATCTTATTTTACTGCAATTCGAGGGCCATTTTTGTAACCCAGAGATGATGCTCCTTTACTTTAGGCTCCATGCTCGGAAACAAATAAATTTTTGCTAGGTAACCACAACATACCGGTATTACAGCATAACTAACAGAAAGCAGCACGATTTCACGAATTGGCGGGAAAATACGGTCATTTTCCTCAAGCAGGTTCAGCCGCCATTTTGCTGGGATATAATTTGTCTCCTTTATTTAAATTGTAATCGTTTCGTGCGTGTTTCTTTCGTGTTTTGTGCTTAAAAAATATCAAAAGCCGCCAATGTGAGATCGTGCTGCTTGTGCCACAAGTAAATATGTTACATGGTTACCTTGCAAAAATTTGTTTAAAACCAAAATAAAACAATTATGGGATTCCCCCACAGCCATGTCACCCCATTCCCAATTAAAAGATGTCAAAGGCAGATGGCGCTTCAATCATTGTTGTTACAGATTGATCAATTGTGCATACAATAGGCGCAATTTAAAAAAAAAATAATAATACACGATCAGCGATCAGTTGTAAGATGGAGAGAGGGGCAGTAATTTAAACGCGAATGTTCGGGCAAACAGAGCAGGGAATTTTTACAAAAATTCGCATTGTTTGCTTGAAAATATTTGTGGCTCACATCTCTAGCCATGGGGCAACCTGGTGCCATATTGTTTAAACGGAAATTGTTTAATCCATTGCAAGAAATTGTTATTTTCCAACCGGATAGTTTTTTTTATATATTCGAAATACAAATAAAAAAGGTCCTATGAGTTTTTACGATAAAGATAATATTTTTGGAGATACGATTTATTAAAGGTTCAAAAAATTTTAAATTTGGGTACTTTTCACGCATAAAAAATATTTAAATTATATATATATATATATATATATATATATATATATATATATATATATATATATATATATATATATATATATATATATATATATATATATATATATATATATATATATATATATATATATATATATATATATATATATATGTTGAAGAATGGACCATTCTTCAACTGTCTTGTGTAATCTATGAATATAACAACCACTGTACAACCTCACAAAGATGTAAGTGCACTGTAAATTGTAATAACCTTATATCAATCTTAAATTGTTATATTTTAGTATCCCTGAAGATGGAAATAAACATTTCCGAAAGCTCGAGCATAACCTTAAAAGTATTCTTTCACTTGCGCAATCCCCAATATTCCCTAGTTCGTCTTATATATATATATATATATATATATATATATATATATATATATATATATATATATATATATATATATATATATATATATATATATATATATATATATATATATATATATATATATATATATATATATATATATATAATATATATATATATATATATATATATATATATATATATATATATATATATATATATATATATATATATATATATATATATATATATATATATATATATATATATATATTATTATATATATATATATATATATATATATATATATATATATATATATATATAATATTAACAATTTTGATAAAATTAATAGTTTTTAAGATAAATGACAAATAATGATTCAGGATACGGAGAGGCCGATACAGCGTATGAGTTAGAGAGAGACAGCGATACTTAAAGGTAAGGGACGCATACTTGTGAGCGTGCGTAATAAACAATGAAAAAACAGATTATTAACTATTGTATAAAGAATAAAAATATATATTTTTTAAATTTTTTATTTATTTTTTTTTTATACAGGGTGTCCCAGAACTAATGGGACACAGCAGATTCTTTGGGTCGATAAAATGAAATTAACGTAAACTTGCCTTATCCCAAAGTTAATAATAACTAAGATACAGGGTGTAAAACTTTTAATTTTGTATTCGTTTTTTCGTAATAATTTCTTAACTAAATGACATAGAGGTACAAAATTGGGGGTTTGGGGGTTCTTTGAGGCGAGAAATTCAAATTTGTTCATACTTTTAATTTTACTGGTAGAGGGCGCTAGCTAAGACCTACCCCACTTGTTTTAAATGACATAAATTTTTTAGGCTTAATAAATTGACCTGTTTATTAAAAAATAAGTTACTATAATTCCTTCTGCGTCAAAAACGTATACTTCATTTAGGTCTCTGGGAGCAACTGTTTTCGAGATAAATTCATTTTAAAGGACCCTGCAATTTTCCCATAAAAATGGTTTTCGGCCAATTGTTTTCAAACTTTGCAAAGTAATAGTTTTCAACACGCTGATCAAAAGTCTCCACGGGCACAAAACCCAAAAACCCTTCTAACCCCCTCCAAAATCAGCCTTGAAGGCCGCTAGGGGTTTTGAGACTTTTGAGGATGATTTTGGGGGGTTAGAGGGATTTTTGGGTTTTGTGCCCAAATACATTTATCTCGAAAACAGTTGCTTCTAGAGACCTAAATGAAGTATACGTTTTTGACGCAGAAAGAATTATAGTAACTTCTTTTTTATTAAACAGGTCAATATACTAAGCTTAAAAAAATTTATGCCATCCAAAACAAGGGGGTAGGCCGTAGCTAGCGCCCTCTACCAGCAACATTAAAAGTATGGACAAATTTGAATTTCTTGCCTCATAGAACCCCAAATCCCTAATTTTGTTCCGCTATGACATTTAGTAAAGAAATTAGTACGAAAAACGAAAACAAAATTAAAAGTTTAACACCGTGTATCTTAGTTATTATCAACTTTGGGATAAGGCAAGTTTACGTCAATTGCATTATTTCAACCTAAGGAATCTACTGTTGCTCTGTGTCCCATTACATTTGGGACACCCTGTATATTTTTCATGGGTCAAAAGTAGCCAAATTTGTGATTTTTTGAACTTTCAAAAATTAATATCTCCAAAAATATTAACTTTAGCGTTTATTTGTATTTCAGTTAAGACTATAAAAAAAATTGTCCGGATGGAAAATAACAATTCCTTGCAACTGTTTAAACAATTTCGGTTCACAAAAAATGGCACCAGGTTGCCCCATGACAACATGCATTTATTCATCAGTAGGGCAATTCAAAGAGGATCGTATAAAAAATTGAGGTGGAATAGTTTTCGGTACTTATGCTAGACTATTCAGTGTGGAGCAATTTTAAATACGTTCGATCTTTTCTCGATCGGGTTTTACTCCATGTTTCCTGATTACGTCTCAGTTATAGGTTGTGCAATTTAAAACTTATAAAGTTTCAAAACACCTTTCGGGTGCTTGGCAAATATGTTTCCAAAATTATGATATCATTTAAGTACACTGAGCATATTTTCAAGTCAGTTCATGTAAATATATTTCCATTAAACGTTTAAAAGTGGTGTAGGTAATGCACATGTGGCATAAAATTAAATTGTCAAATTTCGGTTACAGTCGAAAAGGTAGCTTTCTGAACAAAGTCGTACTTGCCAATAGTCACTTTTCACGAAAACCTATTTGGCTTCGTTAACGTATCTAGGGATTCGTCGAATCTGGGTAATGGAAAACTGTCCTTCGTGATACCATTAACTATTCTATTACCACATTTCCAGCAAAAGTTGACATTTGGTTTATAAGGAAAATGTCTTGTAACTCCTTTATTGCTCTTGCAAAATCGTTGTTTAAATTGCCGTCTTCTGGTACAAAATTCTTTGATACCTTGCCTGACTCCTGGACGTTTGCTTAGCTGTTTGAAATTACTGCATAGGCAAAAACCTCATATTTTTTTTATACCTGGCCATTTTTCATCATGATTCACATGGGGATCGCGCAAGCATTTAATCAAACTACCTACTACTTACTAACTTTTAATGTATTTTTTCTAGGTGGTCTGGATATTATTATGTCAAATTAATTAGCTGTACGATATTCGCTTAATACCCCTAAAGGCTTTCTTTGTAATTCTGTGTTTGCTCGTCGATTTGCACCGTATAAACTATCTCTGCGTGCGCTTTACTATTAGAGGAATACTAAAATGGATTTAATCAGATTGCCTTTTCTTAGGAATGGGTTTTAACACCTACTTTTTTGGTTTTGTTGCTGTTGGCAGTAACTTTAAATTGTAAATAATATAAAACCCTTGGTTTATATTTGTGTTTTTATATATTTTACCAGTTAAAAATGTAATGATATTTGTTTCTTGTCTTATATTTTATCAGTTTCTATAATATTTGTAATAAATAAATAGAAGTAACTAAGAGTACCTATAGTCTCTATTTTATTATTTTGCATTTTAAAAATAATCTGTAATTCCGGAATCACCAGGCTAACCCTGTACCAGGTATATTGTAACCTCAAGTTGATGGTTCAACACTTATTTCGGTACCCCTTTATGAAACGATACTAGAACTGGCAATATTAATTAACTAATTCTATGTCTTTGTAAATGTTGTACTTCCTGTTGCATTTTACCTTGCACTTTAAAACTTTCATTAAACACTTAATGTATTTTCTGCATTTTTTCTAATATTTTATATTAAATCAAGCAACATTTGGTTTTTTATCTTTTCTTGGATTTGTTAAAATTTTTTGTTTTACCTCTTCTCAAATCTTAACCATTTTTTCCTTTGTTTTATTTTTTCTTGTCTATTTTTTGTTTTTTAGATTTTCTTGATCTGTTATTTCCTTTTCTCTGACTTTTATCTATATTTTCTTAATTCTTTTTTAAAGATCTTGTTTCATGGAATCTTAACTTGTCATAATTTTAACTTCAGATCTTCTTTCATGGATTTTAATTTTCTTTTTTTATAATTTACTTTATTACTGAGATTAGTTTTTGCATAACAAACACATGATGTCTTATCACAATAAGCATTTAATTATTCTACAATAGTACTGAGACTTCTTAATATTTAATATAGTTTTATCTTCGTTAAAAGTGAAAAATGCTGAACTTACCAGAATTAAATTAATTTTATCTACATAACTTAAAACGAAAAGTACTTCATTACCTTGGATTATCAGAGAGTCGCAGATAACATCTTACAACATGCTTCAGAAGCCTTGCAGAAGGATCCTTTGCTAAAGAGATTACCATTTTGCCCTAAAAATAACAATTACAATAATATTAAAACAATGTAACCATTTAGTAAAAATGTGTTTTTGTACAAAGCTTTTTTTATCATTTCTACTATTGGTTATACGGTTTTTCAATAAAGTCAGTTAGAAATGACGCGGCGATAAATACGACCCCTCTCAAAATTTAATGCCCAAAATATTAAGCCTTATAAAAATATTTTTTTTAGGTCTTGCAAACTGGATATCCTATTAAATGGTTTTAAAATAACAAGGACAAGTAATTAAAACGGTAAAAATGTTTGACAAAATTTGGTTAAATTGCAACTTTAAAAGAACACCCGTTAAAAATATTAAAAAATATCTCCTAGTTTAAAAATTGCCTCAAATAACATACGTAAAAAAATTACATTCATTACAAATTTAATTACATCGAAGGAAAATGACACTATTTAAAAATGGCATGTCAAAAATGACGTATGATAAAAAATACGTCTTTTAAAAAACATTCTAAACAAAAAATAATACTATACAAAAAAATGGTATTAATTTTAATACTGTTTCGACTTCCTCAGTACAAAAAACATGTTCTTCGTTTCAAATTTTTTGTTTCCAATCTAAATAATCATGGTAATTGTCTAACTGATAACCTACTATAAATAAGATTATAATGCTTAAATTATATTTTAACTTTGCAAAGAGTTTGGTCTTTTTGATAAGGCTAGTAGATTCTACAATAAACAAGTGGAAATTTTATAATAGAAAATGTAAAAACATACGTAAACAACGGAAATCAAGACCATACAAGATTCCACAACAAAAGATTTAAGAAAAAAATGAAGTTAAATCCAGCAAAAATAAAAAGAAGTCAAGAAATAATAAATAAAATTTAACAGGAAATAAAAATTAATCAAAAATAATAAATAAATATGGAGGCTGGTGCCTAAGTACTAACGTACCGTGGGTGTCTTAAGTGTTGTGAGAGGAAGTTTGTTCACACGGGACTTAAATATTCGGAGATTGGGAGGAGAAGGAACAAAGAAAGTTGTAAGTTCGGGGTCTTTCTAACTAAACTGTAAAAGGATGCCTAAAAGTTGCACTACGTGTTGCTCTGCTGCGAGCTGCCAGAGAAGGAATTATACTGGCCAACTCCTCTGAGCAAAATCTGTGAAAATACCTATAGAAGAGAGACAGATCCCCTACAGCTCGAAGATGAGCAAGAAGAGGAAGCCTTTCTGTGAGCGTGGGATCATTAATAAGACGAACGGCTCTTCTTTGAATGAAGTCCAGAATGCTAAGTGTTGTAGGGGACGCCATTTCCCAGACATAAGAACAATATTCTAAAGATGGTGTGATTTGAGATACAGATTGGAAGAAGACAAATACTTTCTGGCTCGAAAGAGGAATTCAGGCTTTTAGAAGCTGCCGAGGATATGGATGAAATGTACTTGTGCCAGTTGAGGTTATTCTCAAAAGTAACGCCGACAAAAATAAACGACTCTTTGTTCTGCAGAACTTGGCCGCTCATATGTAACGGATGAGTATTGGCAGACATTTTTGGCGACGGCGAACATGACTTTGTTTTCAAGGCATTAAACTGAACAAGATTTTTGGCGCCCCAATCCAAGATAAGTTCGAGGTCTTGTGAAAGAGATATCTGCATTGACCTGCGCTTGTTTTCCAAATCAGAATTACATGGTGGATTAAGAAATTGAATACTAGAAGGGAGGGTACTATCGTCAGCAAAACTATGAATGGGATTGATTGTGGAAGAGAAAAGATCGTTAATGTGTTGAAGAAACAGTAAGAAGGAAGTTTGTTAAGAGGCCCATCATGCCAGACCTGATTGAAAGTTTTGGATATGTCAAGAGCAACGATCTGGGATTTACCAAGAAACTCAAGGGACTTGTTCCAGTTGTGTGAGACAAAGGAAAGAAGATAAGCTGTGGATCTACTGTGACGGAATCCATACTGTCCATCATGTAAGATTTGTTTCATGTTTTTCCAGATATTTTAAGATTTGGGAATTAATGAATTTTTCCATTACTTTCCAAACAACAGAAAGAAGAGATATAGGTCTATAGTTAGAAGGGAGAGTTTTGGATCTTTTTTGGAGACAGGTTGCACACGTTCAACTCTCCGGAAAAATGCCTGGTCGAAACAGACATTCGAAAGAGACAAGTTAGGATGGGTGCAAGCTCGGGAGCACATTTTTTTAAGACGATTGCTGGTATGCCATCCAGCCCAGACGATTTTTTATTATTAAGAGAAGAAAGAATACGCTTGATCTGTTTGACTTTAAAAATTATATCGGACATTTTATGAGAAACATAGACAACTGTTGGAAGAGGACGATTAATAGGACGATCAAGCGTAGAATTGGCAGCAAATTGTTTGGCAAATAGTTCGGCTTTTCCTTTGGAGGGAGAGACAATTCCATCTTCCGAGATTAGGGATGAAAAAGAGTTTGTGCATAACTTGACTTATACTTTTGGCAAAGGACCAAGAAAGCTTTACTGTCATTTGAGCAAGAGGGAACTTTATCTTTTATCCGATTGTTAAAACGGTCTTTTGCTTCTGAGATGGTCTGATTATACTGATTTTTTGCTTCGATGCTAGCCTGTCGATTTTCGGGACTGGGGTTTTGAAGAACCTTTTTGTGGGCTTGAATTTTTAAAAGTCTGGCTTTGTCACAGGATTTAGACAACCACGGTTTGTGATTTGAAGTTATGGGGTTCTTTTTAGTGTGGGGAATATAGGACTCAATGCCTAGTTGAATTGTTTCGGTAATTTGTTTACATATTTTGGAAGGATCGTAAGTGGAAAAGTTTAAGCCAAAGAATATCAGGCCTAACCGATTCGAGGTTAGAAACCCTAGCACAAGCCAGTTACAGTTATCAATTGAAAACGGTTGGGGATACATCACTAACCGAAACGTTGTGTATCAATTAACAAATAAAGACAATGGAAGTCCAAGATTTTGGTGTTATTGAAATAGTGGGATGGTGCTTTATTTTCTTTTAAAATTTTAACTTTTTATTTAGGTTGCTGTATTCATTAATATCTGATTTTTTAGTCACCTAACGTTTCCTCCCAGACATAGATTTTTCTGGGTGTCATGTGTGTGCCTTTCCATAAACAAATGCGAATTTTCGTTATTTCAGTATACAAAAGCTATTAAAGAAAAAAATGTGTGGCTGAAACATTTTTTTTTTTTTGAACAACTTGGGAGTACACAACATTTTTGGTATTTCATCACAAAATTGAATCCTCTGATCAGGGCCATCCTTACATAATTCCTGGAAATTTTGCATTTTGTACGGTTAAAAATGATTTAGTTTACGTCTCTGACGATTAACTTGCTGTATTTGCTCGACCTGGCCGTAGAGACTTTGTAGGTTGCATAGCAAAATATCCTAACACTTTAGCTGGTGCTGCTTTATTGAGCACTCTTCGTTATTTGCCACTCATCCTATTTCTTCAAATTTGAAATTCAAGTGTCTGACATAAGTATGACTTAAATTTTTTCCAGGATACACTAACCATAAATAAACACTATCTGAATTCTTTCAGCCAAACTGCAAAGCCTGTTTAATTAAGAAGAAAAAAACTAAATTCTTAATTTTGTTGAAATATTTTAATTGGACTAAAGTAGAGTGGTTCTAATTCCCCCTCTTGTATAACATTTACAAATTACTACAATTTTTCAACTGTTTAATTTTTTGTGATTCAATAAAGCCTCGTTAGTCCGAATCTCCAACAATCCGAATTATCCAATAATTCGAATGTAAAAAAAGTAATAAGATGTATCTTGTAGTTCGAATTTTTGTGTATGCGCTAATCCGAATGTTTTTTTTAGCATTTTTTAACTAGTTTTAACTACACTCGACAGGTCCGTTGCGTCCCTTTTTTACATGCATATGCGCAGTACATGTCTTAGTCGTAAGTAGTTCTTGTAGGCACCAAATGGCTTCAAAACGCAAACATGTGACATTAACTTTAAAGCAAAAGTCTGAAAGGAAAACGTTACGATGCGCAGAGTATCCTAAAATAGAAAAATGGTTGTATGATTGGTTCCGTATGCAAAGATCAAGGCATATTCCTATATCATACGACATTTTGGCCTCAAAAGCAAATAATTTTACGCCCAACCTTACGGAAAGGATAATTTTGTGGCTGGTAGGGGTTGGATAGCGACATTTATAAGCAGGCATAGTTTACGTGCGTTGAAAATTTGTGGTGAAAAATTATCCTGCAATGAAAGCGCTGTAGATCCTTTTATAAGTTGTCGGAGAAAATTAAGAGTCTAAATATTTTTCCTTCTCAAATTTATAACGCTGATGAATCAGCTTTGTACTGAAACCTGCTGCCAGAGAAAACATTGGCAGGCTTTTATGGAAAAAGAGCACCAGGACGGAAAATGTGCAAACAGAGAGTAACATTCTTGCCCCGCGTAAATGGCGGTGGGCTGCATAAACTCAAGCTGTTAATAATTGGGAAAGCTAAAAATCCGAGAGCTTTTAAGAATGCATCATTCTTAGTTAAATATAAATCATCGCGTAACTGATCTACCCGCAAAAGCTCTTCTACTTGTGAACAATGCCTCCAGACATGGATCTCAAGAAGAACTTGTAACTGAAAATAGATGCATTTCAACACTTTTTTGCCACCGAACTGCACAGCTCTAATTCAGCCATTAGATCAAAACGCCATTCGGCTAACAAAGCTATTTTATGGAAAAAGTTTTTTGGTACACATTCTTTCTAATGATGAACAAGACGTCTGCAAATTACTCAAAAATATTTCTCTAAAAGATGCGGTGTGTCTGCTACATAACGCTTGTGAAAAAGTTTTCCCACGTGTTTTACAAAAATGCTGGACAGAACTGCTAACCGATGAAATAGCGAATAATGTAGAGTCAGATGACGATCCTGATGATGATAGTGAGGCAAAAAATGTTGGAAATACCAAATGAATTAGCTGTGGTCTCAGACATGCTAAGTTCTTTATCACAAAACTTCTTTGAGTGATCACGAAATTAGAGTCTGGATTAAAAATGATAAAGCATTATTGTCGCTTGAAGATAGTATGGTGGAAATAAGTGACGACGAAGAGCATCAGAAAACTAGTAATTTGAAGACTGTGAAATGTGATCCTAAAGTGGGCGGAAGAAAACGAATTTCCTTTCAATGATATCATAGTGCTGCAGAGATTAAAAGAAAGTGCTTTCTTGATAAATCAAAAAAAATGTTGAACAAACCAAAATCACCATTTTTTTAAATAGAAAGTAGTTTTATATATTTTTTGTACGTGTTGTTTTTTGTATGTACAAATATAATGTACTAAAATATTTAAAATAAACGTGTTTCAGTAGTCCGAATTTTTCACTACTCCGAATCGCTTTGGTTTTTATTGGTTCGGATTATCGAGGTTATACGGTATTTATTTGATAAGAATTAACAAAGTAACTTTGTTTCTCTAAAAAGGAGGTAATAAGAGGCCAAGTTCTTTGTCCTCAAAAACACCGGCCGGCATAAATCTATTAAATATCCGTGGCAACGAAAAGCTGATAACATTTAAATACTACTCTAACACAGTAATATTCCTGTTATAAAGATCAGCCGGGTC
The DNA here is from genome assembly GCA_019359885.1 of Listronotus oregonensis. Taxonomy (NCBI): domain Eukaryota; kingdom Metazoa; phylum Arthropoda; class Insecta; order Coleoptera; family Curculionidae; genus Listronotus; species Listronotus oregonensis. The sequence goes on along the minus strand of JAHBCN010007483.1, from coordinate 29,624 downwards.
TAAATTGTTAATAGAATGATTTACCTGGGCTACTTTTAAGGATATCACCTGATTAAAAAAAAAACATAAAATGGTTAAGAATGCTCAAACAATATTTCAAGTATCTCTTTCAGTTAATTTAACTATTTTATTGTCTTGACTTTTTTACTCATTGTTTACTTACCAAAATCATAGCGACGTGGCTGAATCGATCATAAGTTTGGCAGATGTATGATAGCCCACTATCATCTAACAAAATTTTTTGTAGTATAAAAGTTGCTACCGTTTTGCTTAATTCAGATCCTGTTTCCATGATTCTTAAGCAAAGGGGTATGATTTCCGTAGTTAAAAGGAAAGTAATAACTTCTTGTTCATCAGTCTAAAATATACATTTCTAGTATCAATTTTATAATATAAACTAATGGGTTTCACATCAAAAGGAAGCTTTTATGGCTACAAAATTGTATTTCCTGGGTTTGAACTGCATCAAAAGTTATTGTTCATATCTTGCAAATACAGACAACTCGTACAATAACAAGTTTAACCGGAAATGATTATTATATTTATATATTATATATATATATATATATATATATATATATATATATATATATATATATATATATATATATATATATATATATATATATATATATATATATATATATATATATATATATATATATATATATATATATATATATATATATATATATATATATATATATATATATATAAAATATATATATAAGTATCCCAAAATATATGACACAGAGAACCACAAATTCCTTAGTCGAAATAATAATTTACGTAAATTTTTATCCAAAGTTGATAATAACAAAGATACAGTATGTTAACTTATTAATTATTGTTTCTTTTTTCTAAATAATTCTTTAACCAAATATACGGTACAAAATTGCTGAATTTTGAGCAATAAATTCGTTTACGCTTTTGATGTTCCAGAGGGCGCTAGCTACGGCCCATCTCACTTGTTTTATATGTCGTAACTTTTTTTAAGCTTAGAATATTGACCTGTTTATTAAAAAATAAGTTACTATTAATCCATCTGCATCAAAAATGTATACTTTATTTAAGTCTCTAGGAGCAGCCGTTCTCGAGATAAACGCACTTTAAAGGATCTTGCAATTTTTTTATGGAAAATGAATTTTGGCCAATTGTTTTCAAACTTTGCATAGTGATAGTTCTTAACACGCTGATCAAAACCCCCCCAAAATAAGCCTCAAAAGTCACTGGGGATTTGGGAACCTTTGAGGGTGGTTTTGGGGGGTTGGAGGCGTTTTCGGGTTTTGTGCCCTGGAAGATCTTTGATCAGCGTGTTAAGAACTATCACTATGCAAAGTTTGAAAACAATTGGCCAAAATTTATTTTCCATAAAAAAATTGCAAGATCCTTTAAAGTGCGTTTATCTCGAGAACGGCTGCTCCTAAAGACTTAAATAAAGTATACATTTTTGATGCAGATGGATTAATAGTAACTTATTTTTAATAAACAGGTCAATATTCTAAGCTTAAAAAAAGTTACGACATATAAAACAAGTGAGGTAGGCTGTAGCTAGCGCCCTCTAGTAGCAACATCACAAGCGTGGACGAATTTAAATTTCTCGCCTTAGAAAACCTCCAGAACACAAATTTTGTACCGCTAGGTCATTTGGTTAAAGAATTATTAAAAAAAACGAAAGCAAAATTAAAAGTTTAACACCCTGTATCTTTGTTATTATACAGGGTGTTACAGAATGTTGTGAGGAAAATTTGGGGGCAGATTCTACATGTAAAAATATGAAAAAAAGTTCATATAAACATGGGTCCGGAAATGCTTTGTTTTTATGATACGGGGTGTTTAAAGTTTTTTGCTTTTTAAAGTTTATTTCTTATTTCTCGAAAACCCATGGAGATATTAAGATAAGTTTTGCTACGCGCAAATATATTATTATAGGTCACATTTACATGTTCAAAATTATTTTTTAAGGGACTTAGATCAGTGGCGTTCATGCCAGTAAGTTCTTATTTTTAGCGAAGAAAACTGTACGCCTCTGGTTTTCGCAAATTAGTATTGCTCTCTTAAAGCCAGTTTCCAAAATAAAAATTAATTTATTAATCCGTATCCGTATAAGCGGTTTTCGCCGGAGTCCTCAAATATTTCGATGGGGCAGAAGAAATATTCGAATGCGATTTATAGCATGCATTAACGCGGAGGGAAGTCATTTACAGCATTTGATCTGAAGTTAAAATCGAATAGATTATTTCTGAACAATTAGTACAAATAAAATAATAAAATTATAAATAAAACATGAAACAGCTAAGTGTACTTTTAGTTTTATTTCGAAAACGGTAAGTCAGAACGAAAAAGTCCACGAGGTATTTTTTAAGCGAAATTAAAATGGCTTTAAGGCAGCAACACTTATTTTTAGAAAAACCAGTGGCGTACAGTTTTTTTCGCTAAAAATAAGTACTGACCAGCACGAACGCCACTGATCTAAGTGCCTTAGAAAACAATTTTGTACATGTAAATGTGACCTATATTTATACATTTGCGTGTACAAAAACTCATCTTAATATCTCCACGAGTTTTCGAGAAATGTGAAATAAACTATAAAAGACAAAAAAACTTTAATCACCCTATATAATAAAAACGAAACATTTCCGGACCCATGTTTATATGAACTTTTTTTCATATTTTTGGATGTACAATCTGCCCCTAAATTTTCCTCACAACATTCTGTAACACCCTGTATACTTTCGGATAAGGCAAGTTTACGTAAATTGCATTATTTCGACCTAAGGCATCTGCGGTTGCTCTGTGTCCCATTACTTTTGGGACACCCTATATATATATATATATATATATATATATATATATATATATATATATATATATATATATATATATATATATATATATATATATATATATATATATATATATATATATATATATATATATATATATATATATATATATATATATATATATATATATATATATATATATATATATATATATATATATATATATATAATATATTATATATATATATATTATATATATATATATATATATATATATATATATATATATATATATATATATATATATATATATATATATATATATATATATATATATATATATATATATATATATATATATATATATATATATATATATATATATATATATATATATATATATATATATATATATATATATATATATATATATATATATAATATATATATATATATATTATATATATATATACATTTTTCTATATCGTTTATTTTTTAAGTATGAAGAATATAAAACAAAAGACACTTTCTCATGGCCACTTCTTAAGCTCTACAAAACAGCGTTGAGATATTTTCTGTACGACGTTTCGTTTTCGTTAGACCATCATCAACTTTATTTTTTTAAATACGGACCTAGGTTTTTTATTTAATTTTTTTGAACCTCTTATCATCCCAATTACAAAAATGTATAACACTTAATATTTATTAACAAATATGGAACGCCCCTATAAGAAATGATGTGCGTTCCTTGTCTTACTCATTGTGTCTTATGGAAAATATGTTTATTTAACAGAAAAATATTAAGTGTTATACATCATTGTAATTGGGATTTTAACTGCTTCAAAAAAATGCAATAAACAATTGAGTGCAGCATTTAAAAAAATAAAGTTGATGATGGTTTAACGAAACGAAACGTCATCAACTCTCAACGCTGTTTTAGAGCTAAAAAGTGGCCATGAAAACTGTCTTTGTTTTCCATATCTGTTTAAATAACGTCAGAAAAAATTTAAAACGAAATCAGCAAATTTCGGTTTTTTCCGGATATCTCCGGAAGTACTCGGAATTTTACAACTTTCTACTCGGCATGTTGTTAGGCACCTAAATGCGCAACTTTGCCATACTTTAACCGACTTTGTATCTCTTACGGTTTCCAAGATTCCCATGCATGCACTCGAATCTGTGGCACCCTGTATATATAAATATATATTTTTCATTTGTAGATTGAAACAGTTAAAACTTAGTTCATTTTATTAGCAAATGGATGTAGTGATAAGCGATTAAGACAAAAGTTTCCAGAAAGTTTTCCAGAAATAATTGCTTTCAAAGTACAAACTTTGACATCGTTTAGACAAAAATCTGTCAAGTTTTGACACATATGTCATATGAGCTTGTCGACTTTATTTGAGCTCCACTATCGCCCAATAAAATTATGAGCATCATACTTTTTACACCCCGTATAAACATGGAAGAGTTAATATTTTTTGCTTTATGAAATAGGTATTCCTTTACGTCATCTCGAAAACCCAGCCCCAGCATTACTACGGGTATAACATGACTGACATAAACAATGCATAATAAGCTGTTTTTATCACTGAATTGGTGACTTCGCCCACTGGATTTCTTATAAAAAACGATGGTTCTTGTTAATCTTGCGGTTAGTCGGTCTTTATGTTGGTCCCACGTTAATTTAGGATCCATAAGGACAACCAAAAATTAATATTTACCGGATTATTTACATTGAAACGATCACATAAAGAAAATATCTTCTGACACGTTTTATTCTCGTTCAGTTTTAATTTGTTTGCGCAAAACCAGCCAGCAGCTCTAGAAACCTTGATCTGTATGTTATGTTGAAGAATATCCAAATTTCTGTCTGCAATTAATAACATTGTGTCATCTGCATACAGAGTTAAGAAGGAATTTACCATATATTTATCAAGGTCATTGATAAAGATCAGAAATAATAGGGGCCCTACGACTGAGCCCTGAGGTATCCACAAAATACAGGACAATTTGGTTGACGCTGTTCCAGCGAAGGTTACTATCTGTTCTCTTTCAAATAAGTTAAAAGTAGATTAATTGAATTTATACATACTTCATATTTTCTAAGTTTTCCAAGCAAAATATTATGCTGGACACAGTCAAAGACCTTGATTAGATCCAAAAAGCTGCCTCCCGCATACTGTTTATCCTGGTGGGCCTCCGCTCTCGAACAAACATTGTTTATTGCATCAACGGTCTTACCATTAGGAAAAAGCCAAATTGATCCAATAAAAATAAAAAATATCCACAACATAATTTACTAGTTGGAGATATAGGGCTTTTTCAACTATGTTTGCTATTATGGGAATTAATGATATTGGCCGATAATTATTAGGATCATTAGGACTTCTCTTTTTAAAAATGGGTACCACCTTCGCAATTTTAAAACAATCTGGAAAAGTACCTTTATCAATAGTTAGATTTATAGGTTTTTTTAGAGGTAAAATATTGTTGACACTTTTTATTATATTTGTATTTAGATCATAAGCATTTTTGCTTGGATTATTTCCCATATAAGCTATAAGATCACGTGCTAAATATACGAAATAGGACAAAAAAATATATATGATTTAATTGTGCAATTATTTCAACCGGATCAAAAGAAGCACTTATGTTTTGAGAAAGGTTGCTAGGAGTGTTTACAAAAAAATTATTTAAGTCATGAGCGTTAAGGCACTAGATTTATTTTTAGAATGGTTACTTTATCTTTTGGAATTTATGACATTACACATTGCCTTTGATTGATTTCCACTGTTCTTTAGACATTTTTTATTGGCTTTACGTTTGCAAATCTTATTTGATTTCTGTATTGCATACGAAAAGAGTTTACTGAATATACTATGTTTGGATTTTAGAACTATTGACTTTTTAAATCTTGTAAAAAACGTAAATGTTCGCGCTTATCGCATAGTTCGTCAGTAAACGATTAAATATTATTTTTATTGGAGATCATTCTTTTCTTAATTGAAAAAGCATGTGCTATATTTTTTAATAAAATATTTAAACATATGTAACATTTTTCGTTAATTAATAAGTTAGAGTTGGAGATAAAATTCCAAGATTTCTGTGATAAGTAGTCATAAAGAGAAGGCAAGCCCACTTGAGTTATAGAACTGTACCAAGGTTCACGTTTTATTATTTCTTTGGATACTTCAACCTTTAATGTTATTGCGCAGTGATCTAATAAACTCGTTTCAATTACATTGAAAATATAAGTTATTTTTTGATTTAACAAAAAATTGTCTATGCAGTTCTGTTTTTGTTGTGGGTTTTTTTATTAAATATTTGAATCCGAACGAGTCAAGAAAATCTGTGAACTGAACCTGTATCCTTTACTACTCCTTTACTACTGAATTAAAGTTAATAATTAAGTCCCCCGCTATATTTACAGTTTTATTTAATTGGTTTTGTTTTCTTAACCGTTTGCAATAATTAAACTTTATTGTTTATTTTGTGGGTTTTTTGGTTATTTTTTTAAAATAAAAATCAATTTTTAATTGACGTCTCGGTTTATTGGGTTAAAACATCATCAGAATATGTATTTATTAAACATGAGCATATTATATTATATGTATATAATTTGTAAAATAAACACTTACCAACTATATTGTAAAAAATTACAAGCACTGGATAAAATTTTTATTTTAATTACATTTTTGTTTGTTGGTTGATATAATATTGAAATATTTTATCTTTGTGAGTACCTAGTAGATATTCGAGTCAGTACTTGAATCAGCCTGATCCGGCCCACCACTACATCCAAACCAAACCTCCCAATCTAAAGTCCACCGTTAATAAATGTACTCTTCTTCCCTTAAGACATCCTCGGTACGTTAATACTTTAGCCTTTAAGCGTTCATGGACTGTCCTAAGTTTTCAAAAAAAAACTTAACTTATTATGACTTACCTTAACGAGAGCTCCTATCACGCCTAAACTAGTTAATCGCAGATACTCAAAGGGACGAGTTTTTGATACTGTATGCAGAAAAGGATATAAAAATAAGGGAATATGGGCCAGTAAAAATTGTGATCTGGTTTCTGGATGCGATGCTACACACTGAAGGAGTGCTAAGGCATTGCAAACTCTAAAAAAAAATGTATTATATAACTTTTTTTGAGTCGCTTTTATATGTCTAAAAATGGAAAGATGGCGATTACATTAAATATTCTGTATTCTGTCTTACGATTTAATTTATTTTCAAATAAATTAACGTAAATTTTATATTTTTTATTTATTATCATATATCTTTGTATGTATGTATTTTTCCTGTAACTTTAAGAGCACACGTTAACAATTAAAAAATTAATACACATAGGGTCGGTGCAATGCCAAAGACACGAATATGCAAATTGATTTTTTTTTAAAAAAGTAGGTTTTAAATCTAAAACTATTGTACAAGTTTTTATATTGACTCAAATATCTACCCTAAAATGTCTACCAGCTCTCCAACTATTGGTATTCGAATACCTTATTTAACTTGAATACAGTTTTGAGCGCCAATGTTCATTCGTTGGCTTAACATTAACACCTACCACAATGTTTATTTAGGAATTCTACGAAAAAATATAAGTAATAACATAATGGATCTTATATGTAATCAGTATTTTATTCTTAATTATAAACTTTAATCAAAGCAAGTAATTGCAGCCTTAAATTATAAATTTTTACATGTTATCAGTAGTATCAATTTTTTCTAAGTATGAATAAAAACTATTATTAGAAACTTCAGTTTTTACATTGAGAAAATAAGCATTCCGAAGCCTCAAAAATCAATAGTCATAAGAAAAATTAATGTGGCACACATGCACAACTTTTACGACTTTACCAAGAATTCACTAAAGTTTTTTGTTGTTTTCTTTTCATTTACACTCATCTTCCTTATTACGTAATAACCAAACACTAGTAATTAACATATAAATGCAATCGTTAAAACCAAACAGCTGTCAAAACCACGCCACACTTCATAACGATTAAAAAGAAACAAGTGTCACGAGCAAGACGATAAATTGACATTGATTTTTTTGTATTGGAATACCTAAAGTACTCGATTATTTGTGTATTCGAATACCGTATTTTCTGTACTCGAGTATGTAAGTACCTAGTAAATATTCGAGTCAGTACTTAAAGCCGTCTGATCCGGCCCACCACTACATCCAAACCAAATCTTCCAATCTTAAGTCCACTGTTAATAAATTTTTAAAAAATAAGTAAAAATTAAATATTTGACTTCTAAAATACACCTCTAAGAGGCGTATTTTAAAAGTTAAATATTTAAATTTTATTTAATGTTGTAAATATTTTCAAGGGCAGATTCAGAAAGTCTTTACGGGGGGCGGTTTAGGGAGAATAAGCGGGGGGTTTGGGGGTATTCGTATTGGAATTCCACGTAGAGGAGGTCCGGGGATCCGCGGGTCCGGGGGTCCTCTGTACGGTGGGCCTACTAGTTTAGGCGAGAAGTGTGTTTCCTTCGAAAAATAGTTAGAAGGCTTCAAAAAATATGATCGATAGCTCATTCGATGCAAAACACAAATCTGAAAAAGGCATTTTTAGGATTTTTTTCTGCCAGTAAAAATTGCAAATGTTGTTAATAAAAAACAAAAAAAAGAGCCTTTTTGATTTTCAATGATAACTCAAACACCATAAGAGATAGCGGAAATTGCAAAAAAGACGAGAGAATTTCCAAAAAAAAGTCCCAACTTCCGAAACTCTATCTTCGTTATTTATAATTTTAATTTAACGCTGAAAATGGGCCTCCGCGCCACATTTTTCGTTACGCACTGGGAGTCAAAACCAAGTAAGTCACAAGAAAAAATTCTTTTTAAGGTATTAAATATTAATTGATTTTTTTTTAAATTAGGGTGTATTCAGAACACTCTAAAGAATTTATTTCCGTTAAAAATTTAACTTAAAGTTAATTTTTCAACGAGTTAGACAATTGTTTATATACAAAATTGTATTCGAAATGTTGTCTTCATTGTACATTAAGAAAAATGTGGAGTAATTCTTACAATTAGATACATACTTAACAAGATCACGCCATAAAAGATTTATTATTTTTTTTCCTTTGTTTATAATAATTTTATAACTTTGACAATAATAGTTTAATTTTTTATTTTTTGTCATAAAGTGTTTAAATTATTACAAAAAAAGGATAAAGTTTTTTTAAACTTTTATGGCGTGATCTTGTAAAGTATGTATATGAGAGGGGTTCCACAAAGTAAAACATTTTTACGATAATTATTTGAATATTTTTTATAATGTACAATACAGACGAAATTTCGAAACAAATTTGTTAATTAACAATTGTCTAACTTGTTGAAAAATTACCTTTTAGCTAAATTTTTAACGGGAATAAATCCTTTAAAGTGTTCTAAATTCACCATAATATTTAGAAAAAATTTAAATATTATTTAATACCTTAAAAAGAATTATTTAGTGTGACGAACTCGGTTTTGACTGCGAGCGCGCAACCAGAAATGTCGCGCGAAGGCCCCTTTTAAGCGTTAAATTAAAATTATAAATAACGGAGATAGAGTTTCGAAAGTTAAAACTTTTTTATTGGAAATGTACTCCCCTTTGGGATCTTTTTTGCAATTTTTGCTATCTTTTATGGTTTTTGAGTTATCTTAAAAAATAAAAAGGGCGTTTTTTTTTTGTTTTTTGTTAATAACAATTGCAATTTTTATTGGCAAAAAAATTAATCAAAACGCCTTTCTCAGATTTACATTTCGCGTCAAATGAGCTATCGCTCATATTTTTCGAAGCCTTTTCACAGGAAACACACTTCTCGACTAGACTATATGTATTATAGCGATCACATTATTATTTACAAATAACTAATATCTAATCTTATGCAATAGGCAACATAAAAAGTTTTCAATGAATAACTAAGTACCGCAACAACAGTTACGTTCTTTCTTTTTTAACTAGTGTTTTTTTTCCTTTTTTCCTTGGCTGACGAGGGGGGAGAGCGATCGCCCCATTCGCCCCTCTCTGAATCCGCCACTGAATATTTTAAAACCTGTTATCTCAAAACATTAAATTTGCACATTCGTGGCTTTGGCATTGCACCTAGGGTTTCCATACGTCCGTATTTGCCCGGACATGTCCGGGTTTTCAAGGTGTCCGGGAACGTCCGGCCGCATTTTTAATAAAGGTCCGGGAAACCGCCAAAATTTGCAAATACAATTAAAATACACCAACCTTATTAATTCAATTTTATTTTTTGGTTGTTAATTATTTAATACTACATTCGTATTCCGATTTGCCCATCTCTACAATTCTGTGTTTGTTAATTTGTGCCTACTGTGTAATAGCTACTAAGTTACTTAGTAATCATTTAGTACTTTTAAAATGTACCATAATACAAATACAGTAAAAAAAAAGTAAAAGAAATTATAGTACTAATGCCAAAACGAAAGTGTCTACTAAAGGACGTAAATCTTAAAGCATTCCTTCTTTTAAAAAAGGAAAATCCGATTCCGAGGTAGTTTGTAACATATGCCATATGAATCTTTGCATTGCTAACATGGATTCCAAAGAGCAGGATCACCATCTCTGTGTTACAGAAATTGCCCTCAAATTGCAATAAATTAAGATGGCGCTGGTGTTTCCAAAAACCGTTTTAATCCAATAACCTCGTTGTTTTAAACTTTACTCTATATTGCGGTCAAAGTCGTTGGTTCTCATTGGTTCAATTCGCTACACCTGGCTACACCAGCGTCTCCTATTTAACGCTATTCTGGGGCACTTTTTGAGCAAAACAGCCAAAAGAGATGGTGCACCTTTACCTCTTTAACTACCATAACTGCTCACAAAGGCAAATTAAACATTGAGGACACATGCTATTTTTGCTTTTACCTGAAAGTTTTATGTTTTATATAACCATATAAGGCTAATATGACTTTAATATAGGTTTCTAATGTAGTTTTGCATATAATAGAATAGTTATTTAAATATTTTTTTTTTAATTATTTTTGTTTTAATTTAGCCTTTATTGTTATAAATAAATTTATAACATATATTTTTAAACTGACCGAATTTTTGGACCCATGTGTCCTGTATTTGAAAAAGGACATATGGAAACCCTAATTGCACCGACCATAGGTAATACAAACATTAGAATAACACATTTATAAATTAAATAATATAGGTCTAACTAATAAGTAGCACCACTTAATATTACAGACATGCAGTTATTGGCTATGTGCAAGACTCAAAAAGTAACATTTAGTGTCATTTATCCGCCAAACCATGAGCTCTCTCAAAAAAACGGTAAACTTACTTATTATTTGATCAAAATGTGTTATTTACATATAACCAAACAAATTGTGTATGTTCAGTTAAAAATGGTCAAAAAAATATTCAAGCGAACAATAACACAGCCCCACAAAAGAAAAAAAGTTAAAGGCCCGAAAGACTCAACCATGTTATCTTTATGTTTTTGAGGTTGCTGAATCCGAATCCAAGTCAGTTTAACCCCATCAGGTCAGGGTCAAGGACATTTCAAGGTCACACCTGCAAAACTAATCGCAAATAAATTAAAATAGTGTAACTTATATTTTTAAGGTAGCTGAATACAAATTCGTTGTCGGTTTGATCTCATCAAATTTGGTTGCGATTTGAGCTTAACATGCCCTACAAAAAAATCTGAAGGTCCAATAATAGACTTGTCTATGGAAACTTTATATTTTCGGGGTCATTGAATCCGCATCCGGGGTCAGTTTGACCACATCAGGTCAGGATCAAGGGCATTTCAAGTTCAAATCGAAACCAAATCTGATGGGGTTAAACTGACCAGGAATTCGTATTCAGCGACCTTAAATACATATGTAGGTATACACTCTTCATATTTGGTTGCGATTAATTTTGCAGATTCGACCTTAAAATGCCCTTGTCCCTGTCCTGATGGGGTCAAACTGATCCTGGACTTGGTTTCAGCGACCCTAAAAACATAATATAACCATGGCCAAGTCTTTTAGACGTTTGTGTTTTTTTTTGTGGAGCTGTGTAATTTTGCAGATTTGTCCTTGACATATCTCTTTATCATGGCTCGATGGGGTTAAACTGACCACATATTCGTATTCGGCGACCCCAACAACATAAGTATACACTGTTTAAATTTGACCTTGAAATGCTCTTTATCCTGACCTGATGGGGTCAGGTTCAGCGACCCAAAACAACATAAAGTTACCATGGTCAAGTCTTTCGGACCTTCAACCCTTTTATTTTGTGGGGCTGTGTAATTTATGGCTTTCATATAGGAATTAGAGGTTATAGGAATTCAAACTGCTATTTATATTTTAAAATACTAAAATTCATTGGTGAAATAGATGAATGGAACCCGTACTTCCAATAACATAGGCCGCACCAGTCTGGTGCTGCATATCAAACACTCAAATCTCAAGATTACAGAGATACCAAAATAAAGTTTTAAGCTGCGTAACGTCCTTTGGGCGTTACATAAGGATAGATGAACTAAACATGACAGACATGCCAAGAATTGATGAATATATCCATTCTGTGGCAGACAAATTTTACGAAACACAGCCGCCAAAATCTATCCTTACACGAGACCTGAGGCGGCTCAGACACTACGATGACATACACACAAACCACTGTATAAAAGACTTACTAATTCCACTCGTCAACACTATAAACCCATCCTAACCAAAAATCCCAGACAAATACTACAAGTACAACAAAATATAAATAGCAGTAGCTAAACCTCTCTTCATATGCTTCGCCCACCCTAAATTTAAGGTGCAAAAGGCTCTGACGGGCTACTGTATAAGGTATATAAACACTTAGAAACATTTAATATACGAAACAATACACAGACCAGACATACATGTACGTAACAAGAATGAATGAGGAATGAATGAAGGAGTAGATAGAATAAATGAGAGAGTGAATTTAAGCACAATATGGAGAATAAATGCCAAAGTAGCAGACAAAACAGACAGACCGAGTGATGTTTCATGCTACTTGTACCTGATGCTACACCGTACCTAATGTAAATCAAACTGTTTTTTTTTGTAACTTTTTCCAGTAAAACATTTAAATCATAATATGAAAAATGGCAGCTCAAAATATATTCCTTTATTCTAAACTTTTAGTGTCTAGCAGTGCTTGAAAGATCACTAATCGGAAAACGCTTTTCCAATAGGAACCAATACTTCACACCTACCCCGGGCCACCACCAACCCCAACCCTTCCCGGTTGCTTTCCATTCGCAAAGCCTTAAAAGGCAATCGCGAATGTACATTTGTAATGAATCGCTTGTACATATTTTTATTGTAAATATAGTATATGGTAGATTGTAAAGTAGATTAAGAAGTATTGTATTTATATGTAGAATGAATAAAGCTCTTTGAAAGTAAGTAAGTACTCCCAAGTCGGCGACTGGGTTCGAATTTTGATGTGGTCATTTTTTTTAAATTTTATTTATTTTTAAAATTATTAATTTTTTATTTAAAAAGTTATACTATAAACAAATACCATTGACATTAGCTACATAGGGTGCTAGCTATTATTGGCACTCACTACATTAGGCATTAACTACTGCTGGCAAGGCCACTTTAGCCAACTTTGGGGGACCCATTATTTAGTCAAATGGGGAGCCCAATGGGGGCAACGGGGTACAAGTGACCAACGCTATGCCATGTTGCTACGAGAACTATTACGATATACCTGCTAAACACTGAGAAACTTGTTTGGGCTCACCCCGTCCAACACAGTTCAGGTTAAACGTAAACTATTTATCCTATTCGTAAATAATGAATAACGATCTTATCAGTTAATAGTAAAAAATATTAATAGTTGTTTTACTTCCATTAAGAACAGTTTTTGCATTTAAATAAAAATTTAAAAAATTAAGAAAAAAGAAAAAATTACAAAACTACAGCATTATGACACTCGGAAAATTATATATTTATTTTAAACAGTTTTAAAAACATCGGACAAAAAAATAATCAGGATTCTTCTGTTAGAGGATCTTGCCATCTTGAAAGGCTTTGTTCAGCTCATGTTAATGAAAAATTTTTGTCCTAGGAGGACACTATTGTAGCCAAAGTACGGTTGAAATTAATCATGAAAGAGATCGTTAATACCCGGTGTAACCCAATATTAACTGGGTAACTGCTAAAAAGAAGAGTGACCATCTACAAGAACTGCTATACGTTGATTAGAAAGGAAACTGGAGACGAAAAAACAAATTTTAGATGGAAGATCGTATAAAGGAATTCTGTTAAGGAGAGCATCAAAGGTCTTATTTCAGCCATGTAAGACAAATGAAAGATCTGCTGTAGATCTTTTGTGACAGAATCCGTAATATATGTTATGTATAATTTTGTCTTTTGTAAGTATTTTAAAATTTGGAAAATAATACATTGTTTCGTTAGCTTCAATAGGATGGAGAGAAGAGATATAGGTCTATATTTAGAAAAAAGAGTTCGAGATCCTTTCTTGGGGATAGGTCGTACATGTGCGGCATTCGCGCATTCCAGAAAAATTTCCTTGTCACAATAAATTCAAAAAAGGGGATTAGAGATCGGTCCAAGATCGGAAGCACATTTTTTAAGACGACTGCTGGTATGCCATTCAGCTCAGATCTTTAAATATTAGGGGTTGAAAAAAATTAGTAACAAAGTTTTGACTAATGTTTTTAGCAAATGACCAAAAAGCAAAACCCCTTAACTGTATTTTTTCCTACAGGTATTTTAATTATATTATTTATCAGATTATTTTGTCACTGGAATGCTGTCTTTATAGATCGCGATTTCATCTTCCAGTTGTAATTTACATACTTATGTTTTTTGGTTGAGCTGAAAAGTGAATGCTTACAATTTCATGTTTATGGATAAATATTGCCTATTTTTTGCTTATTAATTTTACTTTCTAAAAAAGATAATAAATAAATATTTATTTTTCTCGAAACTGTAATATTATTTTTGCTACTTCAATACACGAAATACAAAATATATTTACACATGTAAGAGTATGAGTTATTATTAAGAACTGTAAAAAAAATAAAATGCCATTTTAATTCATAAAAATAGTTAGAATACTTTCCAGTATTGGAAAAAATCTCCTTTAATTGTTTAAAAATACCTGAACTAGCTAGGTGCAATTCTAGTAGATACTTACCTATTTGATTGATGGGCTGTTAATGTAGGTGGGTTTATTGCAGGGTATATAATAAGGATTTCTTGAAGTAAGGCTGCTATTGTACCAAAACTGTTCCAGAGCATTGGAGCCAGGTCTGGAACAATTTCTCTTTTTTTGCTAAAAAGATAATACAAATATAACTAATACATAACCACCAAAAACAAGTTTATTTCTATACAGGGTGATTGGTAAGTCGAGGCGAAAAATGAAGTCCCGAATTATTTTTTTAATTCTGAATCGAAAACTAAGAATACTTTTTTTGCAAATTTTCCTTCGTTTCCAAGATATTTCACTATAAAGTTTTGGCAAAAAAATGTGTAATCACATTGTGGGTGTCGCTAATCTTAGTTATAAGGCGCTTTTAAACTATTACGTTATAAGAAATCAAGTTTGACCGTTGACTAAAAGTTAGACACTTTGGTGCACATGCTTAATAATTATTATGTTATACCCATACACATAAACAATATCACCGTATTCTTCGTTAGTGAACTTCATTTTCTTGTGATTTTTTCAATAACAGATTGACAAGTGTCTAACTTTTGACAAAGGTCAAACTTAATTTCATATGACTTAATAGTTTGAAAGCGCCAACTAAGATTAGCGACAGCCACAATGTGATTAATTTTTTTTTGCCAAAACTTTATAGTGAGATATCTTGGAAACGAAGGAAAATTTGCAAAAAAAGTATTCTTGCTTTTCGATTCAGAATTAAAAAAATAATTCGGGCCTTCATTTTTCGCCTCGACTTACCATTCACCCTGTATACTGATTTTCAATATCCAAGGTAACATTTTAAATAAAGAACCTAATAATTTTTCCTTCATATCACCTTATATGAGTATAATTATATATATTTATTTTTATAAATGAACAGCTCTTTTGTATTGGTTTTGTAATTTTTTATGACATCAAATTGGGAAAAATAAACCAATGCAAATTTATTTAGTATCATAAAAGTTTTGGAAAAAAAATCATTTTTGAATTGAGGCTAACAGAATACATTATATATAAAGTACTAAAGTCCTATGTAAACATATTATATACAGCTGTAAAGTAACTTAGAAAGTATGTAATATTTTCATAATAAAAAATGACATTTCCTCTTTTTTTAACCACTGGTTAATTAAAAATTAGTTAATATTGTTAGAAACGGTTAATTAGATTAATTAATCTACCCTCGAGCATCGCGCAACGAACAAAGCTTCAAGAGTTGGTTAGATGTGCGAATGGGAAGGAGGGGACTTCATCTTTTAACTATAGGTGAAACGAAGCAGTTGACAGGCCGATCACCGCTGCTCAAATTTACGCTCGAGAGAAGTCGACAGTTTGCCTGCCCACAGGATTAGCCAATTTAGGTAAGAAACTTGAGTTATTTTAATGCAATAAAATTTAAAAAGTAATAAAGCTGCAGCGAATAAAATATTGATGAAATTAGTGGTTTTTTTTTAACATCAACCCCCGCTCCCGTGACAACTTGGTGAAGGCGCCGTAGCTTTTTTACTCGTTTGCGAGATTTTTTTAAGGTAATTCTTTCACAGTTTTTTTTTTGGAAATTGGGATAGTGCAGGTATCATCGACACCTTGCAGCGGTTTAATCACTAGTGTTTAACGAATCAATAGTAACTTTAGAGTCTTTATTTTTAGAAAATACTGTAGTAAATAACAGTATTTTAGCGGAATAAAGCGATATTCAAAAGTCATTGTCAAATAAAAGTTTTGCGCAAAGTATTTTAGAAGTAAAAATACCAGACAATTTTAACAGGAATCCTACCATTTCCGAATTTTGTAACACCAAAAAAAAAATTTAAATCCAAACTTAGACAAGACAATTTGGGTAAATTTTAATAAGGGAGAGTTCAAGTATTATGTAACGCAATTTTTGGAGATTTTTTACCCCTCCTCCCCCCATGTAACGCGGCGTAACGTTTTTCTGTACTCCCCCTCCCCCCTATTAAAACGTTACGTAACCACCAAGTCACCATATTAATCTAAGAGTCGTTATACATAATGTTACGTAACGCGTAGTTCAAACCCCTTCTCCCGCCCCTGTAACGCTTCGTAACGTTTTACAACACCACTCCCCTTCCCCCAAAATGCGTTACGTAATACTTGAACGCTCCCTAAAGTTATGAAAAAGTAGCGTTGATGAAGGGCTGGAATGATAACCTAAAATTATGTTTTTTATCGCATTATTTGTTAAGCCAAGATGCAAATTTTTACTTTAAGAAATCCAGAATCGGGCAGGAAAGCCACAATAGAAGCCTTAAAGTAGGTATTTTCTATTATTATTTGCTTAAATGCAAAAAAATGAAATTAAAATACAAAAAGCAACAACCTGACGAAAATAAGTTGTAGTATTTACGCGATATTATACGTTTATGCGACGAAAGACGACAACATGAACAAGATGGATCCGGAGCTACAAAGAGAACATTTTGAGCAAGGACTTTTACCGACATATACCTACCAAAATAAGATTCAACGACCAAAACATTGTAAAGCAGTAAAGAAGCTAATAAAAAACTTCAGTTTAGCCGAAAGTGAAGTAAGCCAAGCTACAAAAATGTTCGCAGAGCTTTCCATGCCATCCAGTCAACCTAAACAGTCAGAGAAGCTCAAAAACTCATCTTTAGTACCGAACGTAGCAGAACTTGTGAGAAAATAAATAAAAAACGCAATGCAAACAACACCGAATTTTAACAGAAACGGACAATCACGCCACAGATAGCCGTCCAGAATGTTTTCAATGCGAAAAACTCGACCACAAAGTCAGAGTATGCTACACAAACCCATAAAGTCAACACAGGTTTGAACAGAGCTACAAAAGGCAATAAATCATTAATCAACACCAACACTTTAGGTAAAACAGTAGGAGAGAACCAAAAAGAAGGTGTATCAAACACACACTACAAAATGGCCGACAATTTACAAATCGGCAGTCAGAAAACTTCAACGGACAGTGTTAACCCACATCAGCAAGTGTCCAATGAGAAGAAAAAAACGTTCTTACAGTAGCCGGAAGTATAAACAATAAAAAAATAGAAGTTATAATACATACGGCGTCAGGTAAAAACATTGTTAAGGTTAATTTTGTAAATAAAAACCAAATAAAACCCTGTGCAACGTCTTTTATCAAATAGTAGATAGTACTTTAGTTGGCATTTTAGGAAATATAGAAATAGCTGTTTGTTTAACCTTTACCTTTAAAGCGTACTGGAAAATCTTCATTAACATGAGCCATATGAGGCTATATTTAATATAAAAGAAATAAAATTAGTCTGCAAACATGTAAAAACTAGGTAGTTACGTTAACAATGAACTTAAATAGTGCAAATAGTCCCCATATTAAAAATCCTGTTACTAAAAATTTAGGTAAAAATGATTTTGACGAGTTCCCGAAATTAGTCTGCAAACATGTAAAAACGAGGTAGTTACGTTGAAAATGAGCTTAGATAGTGTAAATAGTACCAATATTAAAAATTATGTTAATAAAAATGTAGGTAAAAATGATTTTCAAGAGTTGACACTCACGTTAGAATGCAAGGACAAAAAAGACGATTTAAAAAACGCGAAAATAACTTTGTTTAATGACATTGTAATAAATCAAAAAGAAGTAAAATGCGAAGTTAAAGCAAAACGTAATTGTGAAAAAATAAACTTTTAACCAAATTTTGACCCTTTGATAAAAATGAATTTAAAGTAAATAAAATTTATAGTGTAAATAAAACTTTTATGACAGAAATTAAAAATACAGTATAAATAATATCAAAAAACTTTTTTACGGGAACATGTTTGGCTTTAAAAGTAAAAAACGTACATCACTAAAAAGCAACAGAATGATAAAGACATATCAATGGAACGCATAAGAAAGTATCTTATAAAATAGAAGACAAGGTTAAACTAAGCGTTAACATAAGGAAAAGGGGTTAAAGTAATAAGTTGCAGTGCAAATATCATGGGCCGATGGTTATAGTTAAGGATGGTTCACCAATCAATTATATAACAGAGAGAAGAAGGAGCACCATTTAATTCTAAAGATTAGTTAGAACAAAGTACATACTAATTCATTTTTTCGTCAAGTACCGGAACGCCATAAAAATTAATTAAACATTATTTTTTGCGAAGTAATGAAGTATATGCGTTTAGAAAGGAGACAAAAAGTTTAAGAAATCGAGAGTAGCTACTCAAGGCTCTTACGGTTAAGCTTTAGTTGACACATGTTGAGAAACATGCTAAGGCCTCGTCATTGTCAAGTGTAGTGACATAAGAACAGTTCCAGTAAATTGGGAGATACTCGAGTTATTGAAATGTAAGTAATAAAGTTGCAACGAATAAAATAAATACAAAATTAGTTGTTTTTTAATACAAGAACCCGCGATTCAGTGCCATTTTCAATTTTTGGTTTCAAAAAGTAATATTTTTAAAATATTTTTCGTACATAAATATATTATTAAGTAATTCTAGGACATACTATTAAAACTGTTTTTGGTTTAATATTTATAAGAAACATGTGACTCTTATCCTAAAATAATTTTAAACTAAAATATGTAGAGTAAATTGTCAAAATATTGGTTTTAAGGATGAGTTAGAATATATTTTTTTATTTACTAGTAATAATAACCAAAAGAGACTTTATTGCAAAAAGTTTAAGAATACTAACAGTGAGATAAAATATCTAAGGGAAAATTTTGAAGCTAAAGCTGATTTTTAAGGAGATTATTATATCATTATTATTATATTAGATTAAATTATTTTTTAAAATTACCTTAATCTCTATAATTTCGGAAAAAAATAAGGTGTTTTTATAGTTATCAACAAGTTTTGTATTTTAGATTCTTTGACAAATCCAGGTTTTTCTTAACCAAAAATGTAATTTTTCATGACAAACAAACAAACGTAAGTACGCATAGTGTAGTTTTCTGTTTCTTAAAAGACAATATAAAACTTTTAAATACGTAGCTTTGATTTCAGTACTGTTAACGATTTTCGATGACATTTAGTAGAATTTTAAGATATTCCCGGACATATTTAAAAGTACTAAATTTCCTAATAACTCCAGTTTTTCCGGGTTGGTGGCAACTCTGTTTTGGTTAGTTTTGGTATGATATAAAATATAGTTTATAATGATAACCTATGCGCCATAGCTCTGTTTTTAGTTTAATCTTATAAGATTAATTAAAATCTATTTTGTACACAGGATGTGCTAGCAAACATTAAAAAAAAAGTGTCTGGTCTATTATGAAAAAGTTTTTAATTAATAGGAAATTGGATCGTTAATGATTATCGCCTCCCTTTAAACCCTATAGTGCTATATTTAACTTAAAGTACTATGAATATCAAAGAATATATATTTTAAAACCTAGTCTGCCATTTGTCTGTATGATACAAAATGCAAATATCCCAGGTGTTTCTCAAAGGTTGTTCCCCCCTGGAACATTTCTATTTTTTTAAGTAAAAAAAAAATCAAATTCATTACATAAGAAATTGACATAAATATTCATGATTTGATTCTCGTTTTGTACAATTTCCGGTTTGACCGGAAATGACTAGTACTGCCAAATTTAAAATGGGGCCACCAGTATATTTTTCCTATTTTGATAGGATATACCGTTCTGAATACAATGACACCTCATGCCATTATTGACACTTCTACGTCCTAATATTAGTATATATAGTGTTTTAAGTTCCTGTCTAAAGTGCCTTGACTACGCTAAAGCGCTTAATTTTAGACCAAGTGGTCATAGAAAAAAATGTATTTGTCTTTTGTTATATACGATTTCCATGAGCGGGTTTAAAAACACTAAAACCATACTAATACCGCTTTACAACGAAATAAATAATTCATTAGGTGTATTCTGGAAACAATCCTACCCTAAATACCCCCTGTGGTACCAAATTATTTGGAACAAAATGCTCTTTTAAGATATGCCAACAAGCCATTCTCATTCCATTTGAAAAAAATCGCTTATTTGACCATAAATGAGATTTCCTAAAGTTTATCTTCATCTGGACAAGCCGTGAAAAACAAAAGGCAAACAAATTTATTTTTGCATAGCTACCTGAATGTAAATTAACCGTTTTGACGTATTCATATTGAAAGTTTAAAAAATAAATATTTTGCAAAAGTGTCTAAATAGTAGCGTCATTGAATACATAAAACTGCCAAAATTTGGAAGTCCTCAAAAACAGCTCCGGTTTTGATATTTTTTTATAATTTTAATTTTTCATATTATTCAGAATCAAAAACCTTTTGGAGGGGGCAAACAAATATGTATATTGATTAAACAATATTTTTGATATTTTGATTTTAAGCCTTTTTTTTAATCGCTGTAACTTTTTAAATATTAATTTTTGTCATTTTTACACATATTCTTTTTTTGTAGAAATTTATTTGCTACAAAAATAGTGTAATAATAATTTCTCGTATTTTTCATACTTTCGAAAATATCGTAAACTTCAATTTTTGGAGAACAGAATATATAAAATATTTTTTATGTAATAGTGTAATAAAATGAATATACATAACAAAATTAAAAAAAAATAATAATTGGTTTTAGGATTTAAACAACTCTGAGAAAAATATTCTATATTAGATATTTAAGAAAATTAAAAAAAAATTAAATAAATAAAATTTTATAAAGAATTATTTATCACTACTTTTAAAATATTTTATTAAATGTCAAAATATTTCTGCTTTACTCACATATACAACAAATATGAAATTTAATTTTCATTTATATTTTGCGTATCGGAGATTTTATTTCCTTCAAGTGGTGGGTGATTATCGCAGTCACTGCAAACAGTGCAAGCCGGTGAGCAATGAAGGCCACTTTTTCTGCAGCCGCATGCTGAACCGCATTCTGTTTTGCAGGAGCAAAATATGATTTTTAAGACGTTTTCAGGTGCTGCCGGTTGCCTTATTTTTACTGGTTCTAAATAATCGTCTTTTTGCCAACCCCATTCTTCAGGAGGGATTAGAGAATTAATTTTCCATTGCTGGACTTATAAGTAGACTCTTTTGATATGTTGTTTTCTTGCATCCTCTGTCGGAGATAGTGAACACTTTTATCTTTTGAAGCTAATGCTATGGAAGTTTTTGGAAGTTTTAGCACCATACATTGTGAGTATAAAACTTACACCTTTATTAAAAAGTATTTCATCATTTTGACTGTCAACTATAAAAGTTTCAGGTGCTGCACGTAATTTAGAATAATTATTAAAAATTTTAATAAAATTATTTTTACCTTTATTATAAAAGGTGGAAGTCGTTTCGCATTTAGTGAATGCATTAATAAATAAAAGATGCTCTTTTTTAATATTTGCATATTAGCTTAAGGCTCTATTACCACCGCCATTTTTGGTTATTTTTATGTCAAATGCAATTAGTTTAAATATTTCAACTAGAGGGGGTACACGTATCGAATTTCAATTATTTATTTCTTTGCGTAAATCGGTTGTAAATTTTCAAGGTAATCTCAACAAAAAAGGGTGGAATGTGGCTGCCTGGATATCAGGCGGTGTTGCCGTTAACAACAAAACTATTGATAATACCACAAAAATTTTGTTTTTAATTTAAATTGTATTTTGTAGATAGCGTCGCGGTAGTTATCATAAATATGGTTTAATTTTATTTCTCGACATCATTAAAATGCTTTTTATACTCTCTTGCACGCCACGAGGACTCGAGTCCAAATACTATATCGTAACGTGGGCGCCTTCAGGGAAATAAGGTTGTTTTTTAATACAAGCCTTAAGAAATTGTGGTTATGATAAACGAAATTGGCTGGAAGTAATTCCACAATCTCGACACTCGGGGTATAAACGAGCGGACACAGGTTCTGGGCTTTTGGAGTAGGACAGTAAAATGATGCATATGTGACAAACCTTTAGTCGTTCTCGTGGGTACATTCAATTTAGGACAATAGCAGCTGTAGAACAGGGATAATTCACCAACCGCTCGTTGATGAGTAAGCGATCAAAGGTTTGATGCGAGAATCGGGTTGCCGATAAGTCGATCCGTTGGATCGCATCAAGGATAAGCAGTGTTGAAGGCGGACCGCTCCCAAATGTGGAAACTATATTTGAGGTTGGGTCTTATTTGGGAAACATAGAGGTATACAAAATATGTAAGGAAAAGTATTTTTGAGCTCTAAAGAGAAAACCCATTTTTTTAAGAAGGCCAGAAGAATGACTACCCGAAGATCCTGCTCAAAAGAAATGCCTAACAGATCGAATCCTTATTGTTAGAAAATTCGTTAAAATTTACCAATGTATTTCTTAATTATGCTACGTTTTATACATTGTAAAGTAAATAGTTTTAGTTCTGTCACTACCCTCACGTAGTTTCTCGTGCTCAAGCTGACAATTCTAGTCATAGCTGTTGGTAAATATGCGTTTATAAAAAGGACCTTGATAGGGTTTGAATGTAATGACTTAAAAAATGGTGGATTAATATTATAATTATGCTTTTTAAATTTTATTAAAATATAAGGTACTAAAAAGGAGTAAATAAAACTAAATACCATATTTTACAGTACAAAATATGTACATATATTTGTCATATTTTTTTTATTTAAAATGATTTACAAATATCAATTAAACTAAATTAAAATTAAATTGGCAAAACATTTACAGTGATACCACTGAATTCCACAATCAAAATTATCACATTTCAGCATCGGACGTCCATCATCTGGTTTTTATTTACGGTATTGGGACGAGTCAGAGAATAGAATAATATGGAGGCAACATAAGAACAAACTTCTCCCAAATCAGTTATATAAGTGCAGTGTGCACTTGATACACTTCCATCATTTAAAATTTTGATCCATACTTTAAATGGCTTTTCCGTAGTTTTCCGGAGTGCCCAGCCTGAAACAAAGACATAATATTACCTAATTTTAATATTACTATATTTAAAAAAAAAAGCAAATTACATGAATGTTTCAAAAATTATACAATAATTACTTATAAACATAAGGCAGCGGTCTAATATAAAATGATAATTTTTTCCCAAATATTTTATAATTATTCGGAATGATTTAAAAGACAGATCTTAGGGGGAAATACACAACACAGATTAGTGAAGTTAGGTTTTTGTAAATTCGCCCTAAATGTGTTCCAGTACTTATGTCATGAGGAAAGAATTTAAGTGGACAACACAAAATTGAAATTAGTACTTGAAAAATCCAATTTATAAGCAAACTATTGTTTTTTGAAAATCTACTAAATATTCTTAAAAATTACTTAAAACTCCTGTTCTACACCTCAAAAATGAAGAATAAGGAAAGTTTTATTTAAAAAATCGGGGTTTTTCTAGGTGTTTCCACTATTCCGAATTAATAACTAGTAAATATATAAAAGTTTGTGTAAAACATGTGTAAAATTTCAGGAAAGTTTAACCACAAGAGTTTTAAGGAGTTATATTTCCAATATTATCAAATAACTTACCTTGCCAAGAACCAGGAAAGCTTCCACATTGATTTACTTTACAAAGATTGCAAGTGCGGCACCAGATTCATAATTTTTATAAGCCTGTAAGCTTTTGTATGCTTTCATTTGTTGTCCAGTGTAAAAGCTATTACTTCAAATTAAGTAATTTAATTGGGCAAATCACTAATATTTAGAGTTATAGGGCTACTAACAGGGAATAAGGATCAACATAGTCTATTATTTTTAGTTTTTCGTCGTATCGGCACTTCCCATCACCATTTAAGGTAGTACACACTACGAGACACATTTAAACTATTTTTTACAAAAAATTGCCAAAAAAGCACTTTTCCTTATCCGAAAGTTCGGCAAAACTATTGACTTTTTAAAGGTTAGGTTAGGACAGAACCGAAAGTAAGCAGTGTTGCCGCGGCTTGCTTTACAAATTCCGCTTTTTGTCATACAAAATTTCGCTATTTTCCGCTACGCTTATTAAAATGTTTGTTTCGTAAAAATAATATATAAAATAAACTAAACGGCGACCGGTGACGAGTTAAATAATAGGTTATACGGTTGAAAATATATGGTTATTTTTAATTACCGGGCCCACGGCTGATTGTATTGAAATTTTGTATACTGGGGTTTTTGGGGCGCTGATCACGAATCTGAAGTCAAGTTAGAGTGTCGAATACTTTTAGTTTTTAGTTATAACGCCCCACTTGGACGGAACCTCAAAACTGCACAAACTTTTCTAAAATTGCTCCTGCTTAAAATTGATTACAGCCAAAATGGAAGATTTGATGGAAATACACTTAATATTTTGTAAGATAAATTTAATTTAACTTTCATTTAAGAAATATTTTTAAATAAAAAAAAAAGCACAACAAATACTTTCCAAAAATATTATTTTTACTTTTATAAATGTCAACAAAATTGTCTAGGGATTTTAGACAGTTTTATGTTGGTACGCCAGGACCTGCGAAACAATTGAATGGCTTATTTTTAAATTTAAATCGCGAAAAATAAAAATAACTTAAATTTAAAAACTAGGCCATTCAATTGTTTCGCGTGTCGCTGGCGTACCAACATACTGTTAAAAATATCTAGATAATTTTGTTTACATTATAAAAGTAAAAAAATAATTTTTGTTGTGTTTTTTTTGTTAAAAATATTTGTTAAATGAAGTGAAATTAAATTTACCTTATAAAATAATAAGTGTATTTCCATAGTCTTCCATTTTGGCTATAATCGTTTTAAGAAAGAGGAATTTTAGGAAAGTTTGTGCAGTTTTAAGGTTAGGTCCGAGTGGGGCGTTATAACTTAAAAAATAAAATTGTCCGACAAAATTTGACTTCGCCCCAAAAAACCTAGTATACAAAATTTCAATAAAATCGGCCTTCCGAAGTAAAAAATTGCCAAATATATAATAGACTAAATTAAATTACTTTATCAAAAAGTGTTTTAAATTTGGAGCTTAAAAACTTTCAGAACATTTTTTCTCTTGAAGCTGAATTTTAATTACTGTAAAGCTGTATCTAAATTTTGAATATTTAAAATCGTATTAGACACACTATTAGTAATAGGAACGTATTTAATGGGCCTCATCTAGCAGCAAAAGACGAAGCGATGAATAAAATAGCTGCAAAGTTAGAACGTAAATAGTTTTAACCTTTATTTAAAATATTTTTTGTTTTTTGAACGCAATTTTAAAACTATTTTACCTTACAAAATATTTTGCGCTATTTTATAAGCGCTAAGTCCGACCCTGAGCACGCGTAATCATGAATGAAAATTATGAATGACACCGCCCTCTGGCGAAGAAGGCTGGAACCTAAGGGCGTGAATATTCAAATAACTGAAATCGTCTGCTCAACCGCTCAGAGTAGTACGTACATATGCTTCCCTACTAGATAAGCAAAAGAGACGGATATACTTCCCGATTCGGTAGATCCGTTACGAGCGGAGGAGAAATTTGACATAAGCACAAAATGTTGGTTTTTCGTGTTTTCGGTACTTTAGGTACCAAATATATCAACAAAAACAAAAGTTTAAGTGGTATTTTGGAAAAATCACATTTAAAGAGATTGGAAGTTAGGTTCCGCTACTGAAATTTCTTATTTTGTGCGTCAGTCGCAAGAATCGCGCTGTTTTGTATTGACGATTGAATTGTACAAAATTCCGTGTTTTGAATTATAAAAACCAACAATTTATGAATAAAACGGACGAAAAAAATACCCGTACTTGGTCGTTAGATCTTCCTTGAATACTCTTTCAAATCTCGGGTAAGTCCTCTTGTTTTTACTCAAGTGTTTGGTACCCAACTAAGAGCTTGTTTTCATGTGTAAAATGTTACGTTTTTAAAAATGGCCGCCAGTGGAAATGGAGCCTTAACATAGTTTTTGTTGAATAAACTCGTTGTAAGGCATTATTTTTGAATAGTTAACAAAAAACATTTCTTTATCATCAGGTGCTAAGAGTCTACTTACAAGTCCAGCAATGGAAAATTAATTCTCTAATCCCTATAGGGTTCAAGTGACAACTGTTCAGTTATTACTTGAAAACGGTTGGAGATACATCACTAACCAAAACCTTGTGTAACAAATAACAAATAAAGACAAACAAATAATTAAATCCTAAAAAAATATATAAATTTTTAATTTTGTTATGTATATTCATTTTATGTCACTAATATCTGAAAATCTATTATAAGCAATTATAACAGTCCAAAAATTGGGTATTTCTGCTCTTAGAAATTGAAGTTCACGATATCTTCGTAACCATGAAAAATACGACAAATTATTATGAAACTTTTTTTGAAGGAATTTTAAATATCTACAAAAAAGATTCTATGTAAAAATGACGAAAATTAATATTTATAAAGTTACAATGATTTTAAAAAAAATTGTTTTATTTAAATATAAATATTTTTTAAACCATATAAATATTTGTTTGCCCCCTCCAAAAGGTTTCTGATTTTGAATATTATGGAAAAACAAATTTATTATTAGTTTTTTTTTTAATCAAAGCTGTTCTTGAGGACTTCCAAGTAAAATGCTTTATTGACGCTACTAAAAAATTATATATGAGGTGTCATTGTATTTAAAATGTCAAATCTTAACGAGATAAGAAAAATATATTGGTGGTTTAAATAGTTTAGAAAACGCATATTTATGTCAGATACCGATATATATATATATATATATATATATATATATATATATATATATATATATATATATATATATATATATATATATATATATATATATATATATATATATATATATATATATATATATATATATATATATATATATATATATATATATATATATATATATATATATATATATATATATATATATATATATATATATATATATATATATATATATATATATTATATATA
Source organism: Listronotus oregonensis (assembly GCA_019359885.1). Classification (NCBI taxonomy): domain Eukaryota; kingdom Metazoa; phylum Arthropoda; class Insecta; order Coleoptera; family Curculionidae; genus Listronotus; species Listronotus oregonensis. The sequence goes on along the minus strand of JAHBCN010007483.1, from coordinate 1,786 downwards.
TATATATATAATATATATATATATATATATATAATAATATATATAATATATATATATATATATATATATATATATATATATATATATATATATATATATATATATATATATATATATATATATATATATATATATAGTAGTAAAGAATCGGGTCGCATGGTAGGGACTATAAAGAAGCTATTGGTACCGATATTGTAGGGGTGCCCCACCCATAAAGGTTAATTTTACTCGAAATATGGACCAAATCATGAAAAAACGGCTATTTTCGGGCTAAATAATTGCTTATTAGCATTTTGAACGCGTTTCGCTGGACCTAGTAAAAAGTCGGGTCGCATGGTAGGGACTATAAGGAAGCTATTGGTACCGATACTGTAGGTGTGCCTTACCCATAAAGGTCAATTTCACTCGAAATATGGACCAAATCCTGAAAAAACGGCTATTTACGGGCTAAATAATTGCTTATAGCATTTTGAACGCACTTCGCTGGGCCTAGTAAAGAATCGGGTCGCATGGTAGAGCTATAAGGTATCGATATTGTGTGCCCCACCCATAAAGGTTAATTTTACTCGAAATATGGACCAAATCCTGAAAAAAACGGCTATTTACGGGCTAAATAACCGCTTATAGCTTTTTGAACGTGCTTCGCTGGGCTTAATAAAGAGTTGGGTGGCATGGTAGGGACTAAAAAAAAGCCATTGCTACTGATATTTTAGGTGTGCCTCACCCACACAGGTCGATTTCACTCGAAGTATGGACCAAATCGTGAAAAACGGCTATTTTCGGGACAAATAACCGCCTATAGCTTTTTGAACTCGCTTGGCTGGGCTTAGTAAAGAGTCGGAGTGCATACTAGGGATTACAGGGAAGCCATTGGTACCGAAATAGTAGATGTGCCTCACGTAAAAAGGTCGAATATCCTCGAAACTTGGTCCAAATCGTGAAAAAACTACTATTTTCGCGCTTAATAACCGCTTGTAGCTTTTTGAACGCACTTTGCTGGACTTAGTAAAGCATCGGGGTGCATGGTAGAGACTACAAGGAAGCCATTGGTACCGAAATAGTAGCTAAGGTGTGACGAACAAGCGAAAATAGCCTTTGCAAAAAAAACATATTTAGTGAATAAAACAATACCCTTTTATATTTTTTTTAAGGTTTGTTTACTACATTTCTATCCAAAAAATTCGTTGGATTTTACACTTGATTCTGTCTGTAGATACTTCACTTATCTTCGAAATTAGTTTCCCGATCCAAGTGACGCTAAAATAAGTGCAAAAAGTGTTTCGAAACGATAACAATGAAGGTGTGTTTTTTGTGTGGTCGTGCTAACAATTTGAAAGACTTCAATGAAGCTCATATTAAAAAAGCTAAACATGCCTTTTTCAAAAATAAGCATAAGTATCACGATATTAATTTTCCTACAACGATAAATGATGCTGGATATCATCCTGAATGTTATTATGAAAAAATAGGCGACCATGATGATAATCATGACAAAAGTGATGATGATCATGATAGTAGTGACGATGATCATGACGATAATGATGATGATGATCATGATGATATTTAATGGTAATTCCATATATATGTTTCAATGTATATTTTTAGATTTTAAGTTTTTTTTTAATTTTATAGTAGAATATAATATGAAAAAAAATTTCATTGTATTTCCTTTTTTTACTTTTAAAAAACTCGAATAAATAAAAAAAACTTAAAAAAAACTATAATTTTTCAGATGTTTTTTCATTTATTTCCAAATGTTTTTATAATAGATTGATAAGTAATAGCA
>JAHBCN010007482.1:0-43281 GCA_019359885.1 Listronotus oregonensis | reverse complement strand
AATTACCTATGTGGTGATCGTTTTTCAATACCCGTCATTTGGGTATGTTTCGAGCGGTAGACATGAAAAAGTCGGACAAATTTTTGTCGGACAAGATTAAATTCACATTTTCAACAAAATTTCCAGTAACTTTAGCAAAAAAAAAGTTGTGGTCGTGACTTTTTAGAACCTTGGGAAATCGCCATAATATAGGGCTTTTTCGAGCGGAAAAGCGGAGGAATCGAGAAAAGTCGCAGAGGAAAAGTGTGGTAGACTCGTCGAAACGAAGTTCCTCACGAATTATAAAGTATGTGGTAATCAACTTGCTAGGAGGGGCCTGTACTGTGGACTATAGCCATTTCGTGTATTTTTTCAGTAGAATTTAATAATCTAATCAGAAAAACATTTGAAACAAAAACAAAAAAATTACAGCACGAGTGACGTATTTTTTAATCAATAGATAGAAATTTTCACGAGGAATTCGGTGATATAGGGGTTGCTGGGTTTATTTCCTGCGGTTCTGCTGCAATTGTCTAAAACTGCATGATCTATAAGGATAGTTTCACCTGAAAAACCTGGCAGCCACAGGTCACAGGTGCTTATTTGTCAAAGTCAAGAATCTTAAAAATACGTTTATTAATTTTAGGAGTAGTTTTATAATGAGGTTTTCATCAGAAGAACGGCTTCAAATTATAACTCTCTATTATAAATGTGGAGAAACACAACGAAGATATGTTGCAAATTTCCACCAGAATATATCAGTAAAAACGATTTTAAAACTGAAGGTCTTATTTAAAGAAACAAAATCGTTACATATTAGAAAAAGGACTACAATGAGAAAAAGAAACCGGGATCATGCTATTCTAAATTATTTTACTTTGTATCCCATGAAATCAATTACTGACGCAGTTAGAAACTTGAAGTATGGCCCTGCAAGAAGAAGAGTAACCTATGCGACTGTTCAGAGAACACTGAAATATTTTAAGTATCTTCCATATCACGTTCTTCCAGTGCAGCATTTAACACGTGAACAAAAGGAACTTCGCTTTCAATTTGTTTCCCAAATTTTAATCCATGAACAAGATAACGATCCTACCCTGTTTCAAACGATTCTTTGGACGGATGAAGCTACGTTCACTACATCGGGAATGTTTAACCGACGCAATACACACAGCTGGGCAAGACAAAATCCCAGGAAATTTCAAGAGAATTAATACCAAGGAAGGTCTTCTCTTCATGTCTGGTGTGGTGTGCTTAACAATAGAATTGTCGGGCCAATATTCTATGAGGGATCCTTAATTGGAGAATGATATCTCAATCTTTTTGAAAACGATATTGAGGATATTTTAGAAGAATTGCTTCTCGAAACGTATCGCAAGATAATTTGGCAACAAGACGGAGCGCCGCCCCATGCTGTTCGTCAAGTTGTGCAGTATCTCAGTCGCCGATACAATTAGTGGATTGGACGTTATGGCACTATTAGATGGGCACCTAATAGTCCAGATATTACAATTTTAGACACTTTTCTATGGGGTCACTTAAAGAATGTCGTTTACCAAAATGCGAACACAAACACGGAAGAAATGACAAAAAAAATTGTAAATGAAATTAATTGTCTTAACCAAGAACCTCCAATAAAATCGGCGAGCTTAGAAAGGCTAAGGTGAGGTTATAGATCATGTTTTGAAAATAACGGGGGTCATATAAAACATTTAAATTATTAGTAATATTATAATTTTTTGTTATGTGTTCTTATTACCACCATATTTTACCTCGTATTGTATTTTAATTTTTTCCGTTTATTGTATTTTTGCTGCTTGGTTTAGAAATAGATACATCATATCATTTTTAGCATATAATATAATTTGAAGCCGTTTTTCTGATGAAAACCTCATTATAAAACTACCCAAAAAGTAATAAACGTATTTTTAAAATTCTTGACTTTGACAAATAAGCACCTGTGACCTGTGGCAACCAGGTTTTTTCAGATGAAACTATCCTTATAGTATCATGCAGTTTTTAGACAATTGCAGCAGAACCGCAGGAAATAAACCCAGCAACCCCTATATTACCGAATTCCTTGTGAAAATCTCTATTTATTGATATAAAAATATACGGGGTATTCCATTTAAAAAATACGTCACTCGTGCTGTAACTCTTTTGTTTTTGTTTCAAATGTTTTTCTGATTAGATTATGAAATTGTACGGTAAAAATACACAAATTCGTTTTTTAAAAAAACAGGGAAGTTAAAAAATAAAGCCCTATTTACTTTAAAATGAATAACCCTGTACAGTTTTCTAGAAAAATAATATTTTCAAGCATTAAGAACCTCTAACTTTTGGTAAAGCCTATTCGATCTTATTTGGAACAGCACTAAATTTGTGGTCCATACAATATATAATGACCTGTCCAGGTACTAGTCCCGGCCCGTTTAACAATTAATTTTTGTTAGAGAGAGATAGACGAGTTCGGTGCGGGTGGCATTTACGAGACGAAGATAAAAGATGTTCATCCCAATCTCGATTTGATTAGTGAACGGACCGGGCTTTACTCACTATAAGGCAATAATTATGTCTACGACTGCCACAACTAGACGGAACAATAAAAATAAAGAAACTTACCTCCTGCTTGTTGATGCCCAAATGCAGGTCCCTTTCTGCATACAAGTTTGTTGGAAATGACCTTAATCTTGTTTTCTTTTACCGATTTTAAAATCTCTTCTTCCTCTTTTTGTTTTTCGAGATCTTTCGGAAGAATCTCGGTACATACAAACCTTAAACAATATGAAAAAAGTTATACAGTAATTAAAAAAAAAAACACATTTATTGCATACAACCATTATTTTGCTTTTTTCCTCATATATACCCTTGATCGTTAAAAATATATTAACCAAGGAAGTTTAAAGGTGTATGGAAGCCCAATGCTATGGCCCATTCAATCAAAAAATGTCCAGCCCAGTATGAAAATAACTGTCAGAGTTGGCCCCGCCGATTCTGCGCAATAACAAAATTCCACGAAATAATTTAATGTGTTGCCTACTTACACACTGATAAATTAGTGTGAAGTTAGCCAACACATTATACATTTATGAGAGCCGGAGTACCGTTTTTTGGATTGATCAGAACCTTCTTATTTTAATGATTAGTGTTTATTAAATTGTGACTATAATTTTGTGTTTAGTGTTTGTTACTTATAATATCGTAACAAAATGACTGGAGGTTGTATGGTTTTGTCTTACAAATTCAAGGGTAACATACCCGTCTTTTTAACTTTAGGTAAGTATTTTATATATATAAATTAGGTGCTTCTTATAAGACGTAACGTTAGGTAACCGAATAAATAATAATATATCAATTATGAATAATAGAAAATGAAAATTTCATAGGAAATATTAGTGAGAAAAGTAAGGCAATCTTAACTATCTTTAAGATGATTTCCACAATGTTTGTGTATTTCTGTGGATTATTAAAAAGAAATAAGGTTTACATTTGGGTACTTTTATTTCATTTAATAATTTAGTACCTCTTTTAAAGGATCAAAATTATTGATTACTGGCAGACCAGGCAAATTTTAATATATATAGGTCCCTCTAATTGAATGAAAGGAAGTACAATTTTAGGTTTTTGGGCGCTGATTACAAATCTAAAAAAAATCGGAATGTTTCGTTTTCGAGATATTCATCATCAAAATTGAAAATCAAACTTTATTTACACTATTCCTCCTTCTTTTTGCACAAAATTCTTAATTTTTACACTAAATTGGCACACAATATATCACAAACACCTTTTAAAAACTTTTTTTATGTTTATTTTACACCTTTTTTACACTTTTATTTTTTAAGCATATATGGCTGCTGCCTTTGAAGGATGTAAGTAAAGATGTAAAATAAATAAAAATACAAGGTTTTAAAAGGTATTTATAAAATATCGTGTGCCACTTTAATGTAAAAATCAAGAATTGTGTACAAAAAGAAGGGAGAATATAGTGAAAATGAGGTTAGTTTAATTTTCAACTTTGATGATGAAGATCTCGAAACGAACGTTGCCGAAAAGATATTTTTTCAGATTTGTAATCAGCGCCCCAAAACCCTGTATACCAAATTTGACAAAATCGAGAGGAGGCAACTTTCGAGACAATACCATTTGTTTAAAATTAAATTAGATTTTTGGTTTCTTAATCTTGCATTATCAACTTTTTAAGATCGATATACTGTACACACATAATATTTAACGGATACTGTTACAATGGATAATCAGGTACCAAAGGTTACTAAACATTTTCAACCACTGTTATTCTGTCTCATGAATGTTTGTTATTAGTGAAAAGTATATGCCTAAAAGGCAGTTATAAAAATTTTCACTTTTTAATGTACAACCAGAATCTTAGGATTAAATTAAACTCATTTATACTATCTTGCCCTTCTTTTATCAAAATTGGTGATAAGTACATAATACTAATACAATGTTTGAAATTTATTTTAAAAATCGTGTTTTATTTATTTACAAAGATTTTTGAAAAAATACAAAACTTCCAAAAATATCGACCATTTAAATAGAAGGCAGTAAAGTGGCGCCATCTTTTCTTTCCATATTATATCAGTTGATATAAAATCTAATATTACACAATAATTTTAAATATTCTATAGTAGTATCCTTTAATAACCAACAATTTTGTGCAAAAAATAATAAAAAGTGAATGTTGGAATTTAACATTTGATGATGTCAATTTTATAGATAGTAACAAAGAATTATGGAAATCCGGCCCTGACCTACTATTCATTGCGCAAATTCCGCGGGGCCAACCCCCCTATTCCCGCTGCCCTGCACGCCTGGACAATTTTGTTCTACAGTATTGGGCTTCCATACACCTTTAAACTTCCTTGATATTAACGTGTAGACTTTATCTCATTGGAACCCCCATGTAATAATACTCACTTTTCACGATTATGCTTGTCCCTAACGATAGTGCATCTTAAAATTCTTTCCACACCAGTCTCTTCAAAATTAACTTCTTTAGGACAGTCTTTATCATCACTTTCATCAACGCCACACACCAATTTTTCACCACAACCCAATTTCTTCACTTGGCATACCAGTTTTGGTCCTTCAGACATCGCTTTTTGAGCTTCTTTATCACTTATCGCTAGAAATAACCACAAATTTAGGTAAAATATCAATACTTTATGCTAAAATTTACTTACATCGAGTTACAGGACTTTGTTTATCCCTCACCATCATCATACATTGCCTTAAGAGTCCTTGATCTTTCACTACATCCTGGTCACTTCCTGGCAGCAGTATAGTTAAGTCCTTTAGTCCCTTCTGTATACTTTGGTCCTTAGTTGCAACGTTACCTGGCTCTCCACAGGGATCCTGACAAGTGCCGAATATTCTATCTTGTTCTTCCCGTTTAAGGATCGGAATATCTGCGCAATCTTTCGCTATAATCCTTCTGGTTTCATCCTTACACATTTCTTTAATGTCAGATTTGTCGCAAACAAGCTTTGATTTGGGTTTTTGTAAAACTTGCTTGACACTTTCACACATATCAACTTTTACGGGTTCTTTCTTACATGGGTCTTTTTCTTCCTTCCTGAGCTCTACTGCAACCTTCTGTGGCTCTGGTTGAGCTTTTTCTTTTTCTTTAGAAGAATCATCTTGTTTTTTACAGGGATCGTCTTCTACTTCAGGAGTTTCATCTGGTTTTTGACAAGAAACTTCTTCCTCCTTAAGATTGCCATCTGAATTTTTACAAGGATCTTCTTCCTCTTTACAAACACTATCTTGCTCTTCACTAAGATCTTCTTTCTTTTGAGAATGATCTTCGTCCTTTTTCTTACAAGCATCTTTTGCTATCACCATATTTTTAGGATCTTTGCATTTATCAGCAACAACAATTTCCTGTTTGCAAATATTTTGATCTTTAGGTGTATTCATTAAAATTTCCTTGATACCTTTACATATTTCTGCATCTGTATCGACTTTTTTTCCTTCCCGTTCATTGCATTTAGTCTTTATTTCTTCAAAACTGGGCGATTTACCCGGTTTCTTTTCTTCTTTCTGCTTGTCCTTCTCACTTTCACATTTATTTGTAAGAAAACTTTTTACAGATTCATTATTTCCTTTCTTATCTTTATTTTTAAGTGTAGCTTCGGACTTTTTCTTACAAGAATCATCTGCTTTGTCTTTATTCTCAAGTTTTTTACTGGGATGTTTCTCGACTAGACTTACAAATTGACTCGCTGTTCTTTTGACAAGGATCTTTCTGCTTCTTACAGGGATCATCTTTCTTTTTGCTTTGATCCCTTTGCTGCTTACAAAGGTTTGCCATCATTTTTCTTTCGCAGGGATCTGGTCTTTTTAACAGTATTCCACAGGGATTCACCTTCTTCTTCTTACAGGGATTTTCTTGCTTCTTGCTAGAATTGTCTTGCTTTTTACATGGATCGTCTCCTTTTTCATTAGTATCTTCAGAATCTGATTTCTTTAATACCACACCACAAAGACTGATCGTTTTGGGAGAAACTTCCTTGGTCTTACAAAGATTGTCTTTCTGGGTGGAAGAATCTTTTTTCATTCTCATACAAGAATTATCTTTTCTACAAATCGATTCAATCTCTTTTGGTTCCTTTTTGCAAGGATCATCTTGTTTTTTACACGGATCTATTGTTTCCTTTGATTCGCAAGAATCCTTTTTGGCTTGATTTTTTTTAAGAAGCACGCACAATTGCTTACCCTTTCGCAGATACCTTCAATACTCTCCTTTTTACAGGGATCTGAAGAAGTTTTCTCTTTGGATTTTGCTTTCTGCTTTTCAGCGTTTATTTTTAAGTCTTCGCACAGTTTTTTCCTTTTCACACATATCTTCACAAGCTGTCGCGTTAAAGGAACCTTTTTTATTACAAGGATAACAAATTGAAGCGGAAACTTTCTTGTTGTTTACAAATACTTGTTGTCTACAGGTTTCTTCAGGTCTTCACATAGATTTTTACCTTGACCACTTACCGTTTTTGAATCTTTGCAAATCAATAGCATTTCAGACTTACCAGGCACCTTACAAGGATCAATTTCTTTTTTACTTTTCATACAAGAATTATCTTTTCCACAAATCGATTCGATCTCTTTAAAAGGATCTTTTTGTTTCTTTTTGCAAGGATCATCTTGTTTTTTACACGGATCTATTGTTTCCTTTGATTCGCAAGAATCCTTTTTGGCTTGATTTTTTTTAAGAAGTTCGCACAATTGCTTCCTTCTCGCAGATACCTTCAATACTCTCCTTTTTACAGGGATCTGAAGATATTTTCTGTTTGGATTCTGCTGCTTTACGCTTTTCAGCGTTCATTTTTAAGTCTTCACACAGTTTTTTGCCCTTTTCACACATATCATCACAAGATGCCGCGTTAAAGGAACCTTTTTTACGACAAGGATAACAAATTAAATCGGAATCTTTCTTGTCGGTTACAATTCCTTGTTGTTCTACGGGTTCCTTCAGGTCTTTACATAGATTTTTACCTTCGTCACGTTCCGTTTTTGGATCTTTGCAAGCCAATAGCATTTCAGACTTACTAGGCACCTTACAAGGATCTTCTTTCGAAGGTTTTGGTATACATTCCTTACTTTTTTTCACGGAAGCCTTGCTTTTTTTCCTTTTTACCTTCTTCTGCTTTTTTGTAGATTTTGCCACTTTCTTCGTGTCGCTTATACATTGATCCTTTAACAACTCACAAATATCCTCACTCTTTGACGACTTTGATGTTTGTTTAGCCAGAGTTTCTGTTAACGCCAGACAAATTGCTTTGCAGACTTCTTCACATTGAGGGCCACATTTAAACGCTTCATTTTGTTGGGTCGGCCCAGAAAATTTAAGACAATCTACAGCCGTTTGTTTTATGGGTTCTTTCTTTACATCTTCATCCTTATTTGATAGTTTGGCGTTTCTCGTACATATTTCCTCCAACACCTTAGCACAATCAAGTTTTTTGGGTTCAATCCGTGTTTCCTTTTTTACGCTAGAACTGACACAGTTATACGAATCCCTTCCATCAGTTTTTTGCTCTTTGGGAGCAAGTTTGTATCTTTTCTGGATAGATTCCTCAATGGCTTTACACATCTCCTGGCATTGCTTTTGGCACACAGGCTCCTTTTTGTTACCCAGCTGGCTAGTTGCTTTCGAACTTTTTAAAAGTTCATTATTTTTAATATTCTTGCTTGATTCACTGGCTTTTGGTTTTGGGCTACTTGAACAAAGGCTTGCGGGCTTCTTTTTGTTGCCCAGCTGAACAGGTACTTTGGAGCATGTTGGTGGCGCATTTGTATTAATATTCTTACTTGATTCACAAGGTTTTGGTTTTACGCTAGTAACACAAGTTTGAGATTTTGCCTTTTCGGGCTGCTTTGGTGTCCTCAGCAGTTTTCGCCGACAAAATTCCTTGATATCTAAGGTGGAGTCCACTTTTCGAGTTCGAGAAAATAGATCGCTGGCAGATTTTTTGCAAGAATTTCCTGCTTTTTTCGGTTTACAAGGATCTTCCTTGGGCTTACAAGACTCTAATTTTTCCCCACATAGATCCTCTTTTATTTCACAAGTATCCTCCTTTTTAAAACAAGAATTATCTTTTTTCTCGTTCCCTTGGGATTTAGAAATACTAACGCAGTTGTAAGAATCCCTTGGATCTTTCTGATCACTTTTGCTTCTTACAAAATTTTTTACAGAATTGTTATTGCTACAATCGAGTAACCTTTTCGGTTTTTCGCAGAGCTGGAGACAAATCATGGATGAAGTTGTATTTTTTGTTACACTGTGAGATTTAAAAGCTTTGGATTTTTCGTAAGAATGATTAGGGTCGGCAACAAAAGATTTCTTGCACAATTTTCCTCTTCTTACAGTCACATCTAAAAGAAAAAAACTTTTTGCTGTGCCTCTTATTTAAATAAAAAACTTACATTCCACGGATATCGGGTTTTAAATGGTTTACCTTGGATGGAGCCGGTTTTTTCAGTCACATCACCTGAAAATATGGCTATTAAATTGATATTTAAGTACTAATTTTGATTATTTTTTACCTGTGGTTAAAGCAGAACACCTTATTGAACTACTTTGGGATTCTTCGCATTTTTTCTTACAGGGATCGTTATTTTTCTTTTTGTCGCAAGGATCGGGTTTCTTCAATAATCTACCACAAGAATCCTGCTTTTTACGAGGATCTTCTTTTTTCTTACAGGGATCTTCTTTCTTTTTACAAGGATCTTCTTTTTTCTTGCAAGGATCTTCTTTTTTCTTGCAAGGATCATCTTTTTTCTTACATGGGTCTTCCTTTTTTTTACAGGGGTCTTCCTTTTTCTTTAAGGGATCCTCTTTTTTCTTACAAGGATCCGCTTTAGGCTTACAAGGGTCGTCTTTTTTCTTGCAGGGGTCCGCCTTAGGCTTACAAGGATCATCTTTTTTCTTGCAGGGATCCGTTTTGGGCTTACAAGGATCTTCATTTTTTTTACTCATCCTACAAGAGTTATCTTTTTTACAAATCGATTCTTCTGGTTTTTTACCGGGATCCTCTTTCATTTTACAAGGGTCTTCTTTCTTTTTACAAGGGTCTTCTTTCTTTTTGCAAGGGTCTTCTTTCTTATTTGAACAAGAATTGTCTTTCGCACAAATTGACTCACTGCTTTTACTAAGTTCTTTATTTAATTTTTTCAACATTTTGTCTCTTTTATTGCATGGATCGTCCTTTTTCACGCGAAGCGAAAGACAAGGGTCAGATTTGACATCGTTACATGGATTTTGATTCTTTTTTGCTGAAACGCAAGGATCACTAGCGGCTTGCTCTTTCTTACAATCTTTAGCTAAAAAAAATAAGTATATTTAATATTTTTATACTTGCCATCTCTTAACAAATTTATGTTTAGAGAAAATAAACTTACCCGAGACCTGTGAAAGTAAACGGTCTTTGTTCTTCTTACAGGCAGGAGAATTCCAAGGATACTTGTCCTTAAAACTTTTTCTTCCCGCATATTTACCAGCCACCTTTCTTCTAGGTTTGTTAAATGGATCTTTACATTCACCATCGGCAAATCCTTTTTTCTTTAACACCAATCTAGCTTTGCAATCGTCAAATTTTCCTGTTTTTTTCTTACAAGGGTCTTCTTTCTTTTTACAAGGATCATCCTTCTTTTTACAAGGATCTTTCTCCGTTTTACAGGGATCCTCTTTCTTTTTACAAGGATCCTCCTTCATTTTACAAGGATCCTTCTGCACTTTACAGGATCCTCCTTCTTTTTACAAGGATCTTCCATCATTTTACAAGGATCATCCTTCTTTTTGCAGGGATCCTCCTTTGTTTTACAAGGATCCTCCTTCATTTTACAAGGATCCTTTTTAGCAAGAAGCATTTTGCATATTTGTTTACCCTTTTCACTAATTCCCTCGTCACAAGACCCGCCTTTTTTCGGTTTACAAGGATCCTCTTTTACTTTACCAGGATCCTCTTTCATTTTACAGGGATCTTCTTTCTTTTTGCAGGGATCCTCCTTCTTTTTACCAGGATCCACCTTCATTTTACAGGGATCCTCCTTCTTTTTACAAGGATCCTCCTTCATTTTACAGGGATCCTTCTTTTTACCAGGATCTTCCTTCATTTTACAAGGATCCTCCTTCATTTTACAGGGATCCTTCTTTATACCAGGATCTTCCTTCATTTTAGAAGGATCTTCTTTTTTCTCGTTTTTACAAGGATCTCCCTTCATCGTATCGGATTTCTTTTTACCGAGAATCATATCGCATATTTTTTTGCCCGTTGCAGTAATTCCTTCAAAAGCACCTTGTTTTTTATCATCAGCCCTCCTTTTACAGGGTTCTATTTTTGGTTCTTTTTTGGTATCTTTTTTAGATGACCTTTTAACGCAATTGTAAAGATCATCCATATTTCTATCATTTTTATTACAGAGATCTTGTTTTTTCTGCTGACAAAGATTTTTTTCCGATGCACATGTCTTAGGATGTTCAGTAATGGCGCCTTTTTGTATTGCACCCTCAGACTTTGATTTATTGATGCAGTCAGATAGCTTTAATTTAACAGCTGGGCATGCCTTCATCTTACCAGAATCGTCTTTCTTTTTACAGGGGTCTTCTTTGGGCTTACAGGGATCTTGTTTTTTCTTACCGGGGTCGTCTTTCTTTTTACATGGATCATCTTTAGGCTTACAAGGATCAACTTTAGGCTTGCAAGGGTCGTCTTTCTTCTTACAAGGGTCTTCTTTGGGCTTACAAGGATCATCTTTTTTCTTACAAGGATCTTCTTTCTTTTTACATGGATCATCTTTAGGCTTGCAAGGATCGTCTTTCTTCTTACCGGGGTCTACTTTAGGCTTACAAGGATCCTCTTTTTTCTTACAAGGGTCTTCTTTCTTCTTACAAGGATCATCTTTAGGCTTACAGGGATCAACTTTAGGCTTGCAGGGATCGTCTTTCTTTTAGATGGGTCTACTTTAGGCTTACAAGGGTCCTCTTTTTTCTTACAAGGGTCTTCTTTCATCTTACAGGGATCATCTTTAGGCTTACAGGGATCAACTTTAGGCTTGCAGGGATCGTCTTTCTTTTTACAAGGGTCCTCCTTGGGTTTACAAGGGTCCTCTTTTTTCTTACCAGGGTCTTCTTTCTTCTTACACGGATCATCTTTAGGCTTACAGGGATCAACTTTAGGCTTACAAGGATCGTCCTTCTTTTTACAAGGGTCTTCTTTGGGCTTACACGGGTCGTTTTTCTTTTTACACGGATCATCCTTAGGTTTACAGGGATCAACTTTAGACTTGCAGGGATCGTCTTTCTTTTTACTAGGGTCTTCTTTGGGCTTACACGGGTCGACTTTTTTCTTACAAGGGTCTTCTTTCTTTTTACACGGATCATCCTTAGGTTTACAGGGATCAACTTTAGACTTGCAGGGATCGTCTTTCTTTTTACTAGGGTCTTCTTTGGGCTTACACGGGTCGACTTTTTTCTTACAAGGGTCTTCTTTCTTTTTACACGGATCATCCTTAGGTTTACAGGGGTCAACTTTAGGCTTGCAGGGATCGTCCTTCTTTTTACATGGATCTTCCTTGGGCTTACAAGGGTCGTCTTTTTTCTTACAAGGGTCCTCTTTCTTCTTACACGGATCATCTTTGGGCTTACAAGGATCCTCTGGCGGGCAGGGATTTTTTATTTTTTTACATTTGTCATTTTTGTTTTTTATAATTTTTGGAGAATTGCGTTGTTTAACACAATTGTAAAGGTCTTTTAGGTCTTTATCGTTGCTGGAACAGGACATTTCCTTTCCTCTACAAGGGTCTTGCAGGGCTTTTTTCCTACCGTAGTCTTCGTTTTTATAGAGAAAGCACGGCTCCGATTTTTGCTGATAAACTGTCGTCCTGGCCATTTTAGAGTCGTTGCATGCACTTCTCGATCTCGACTTGTTTTCTGGAACATAAAAAACTTCATTGTTAAAGGTACGGCTGGGTTCTGGTCCGGATGTGCTAGCCGTACACATGCCTCGACTTTTCGACGTTAGGGACGCGTTTTCGTTACCTTTCACGTCCAGAAATTTTTCGTTGGTGACTTTGTCGTCGTTTTTCGACCAGGGAAATTTGCTGGCCGTGTTGTCCTTTTGAGTGACAGGACTTAAAAAGCCCGATGGCGGGCAATCTTTGTTATTTCCCGATCCTTTACCGCTACCGCCTCCTTCGCTTCCAGCACTGGCCATAAACATCCCTGGAATGCGATATAGAGGAAGATTTATTATTTAATAAAATTAAATTTCATTATTTCGTAAAATCAAAGAAAATAGTTTTTACTATAGACGCCAAAAAATGCTTAAATTTTGGTTATAGGTTTGGTATTAATCTAGGAATTTTTATTTTATGTTTTGACAAGGTTTTGACTGTTTTTTGTACTTGATTTGTTATAATTTAATAAATAATAAAGATATCCGTATTGTCCGTTACGTAAATCGTGTTGAAGGTTGAAGTTGACAGCTCGGTCTAGGGGAATTTTAAGTTTGGTTACACTGCTCGCGCATGCTCATTTTCATTATTATTTAATTTAACTTAAGGAAGGTAAAAGTTGGCCAACTTCTTGAATAAGAGTTAAGCGCTTATACCGGGTGGTGCGTAGAATAGAAAATCCCATGTAAATTTTAAGGGGGTTAATTATTGGCTTCCCTGTACATTTTACAGAAAAAATGTAAAATAACTTTTTAAAGAGACCAATCTGACAAGCTCTCTTGCCAAGTTTGAATTATTTAATTATGTGTAATTGCAAAATTACCAAATTTTCGATTCATGTAAAACCAAATAGGCACCAGTAAAATGAATATTGTCCCTGACATAAGGAAAGTGTCAATAAATCAGTGACAGTCGGTATTTGAAAAAAAATATGAATTATTCAATCGACGAATAAGTATCCATAATTAAGTGGCATTATGCGGGAAACAGTTTTGGAGCAGTATCTGAAATTTTTTCAGTTTATTTCCCTACCAAGCCCATTCCGTCATTTCAACTATTCAACGTATTGTCAGTAAGTTCGAGTCCAAAGGTACCGTAATAAATATTTGTAAATGTTCAACTCAGGATATCGAAAATAGAGCCGAAGAAAGAGAGAACAGAGATCTTAATATTCTACTGAGTGTGGAGGAAAACAAAATAGTTAGTACGAGGGTTCTTGGGCAAGAGGTAAATAAACATCATACAACGGTATTGCGCAAATATTATTCGTATAAATTCGAAAAACATCAAGAGTTGAAGAAAGGAGATAAAGTGCGAAGAATGGCATTTTGTTTTAAAATGATGGAAAGAGCAAATAACGATAGGAATTTTTTAAGAAATATTTATTTTACCGATGAATGTACATTCACCCTCAAAAATGAAGCAAATGTTCAGAATTGCCGGTATTGGAGCCAAGAAAATGAACATCGCTTTGTTCTTACTCGGACACAATATCCCCAAAAAACAAATGTATATGTGAGAATTATCGGACACCATATCATTGAACCCTTTTTTATGGACTATAACCTGACAGCAGAAACCTATTTGGATTTATTTCAAAATCAAATTGAACCCGCCTTGGAAAAAGTTGTTCGGGAAGATCAAATGATCTGGTACCAAATGGATGGTTGCCCCGCCCATAATGCCCGTATGGTTAGAGAGTACCTGGAAAATGCTTTTAACGGCAATATTATTGGTCCATGGTACCGGATACTTTAGCCAGCCAGGTCACCTGATTTTTCACCGAATGACTTCTTTCTGTGGGCTCACTTAAAAAGTGTCTTTTATAAAAGTGTAAAATTTAAAAATCTTAACCAGCTACAAAACGCTATTTCGTTAGAATGTAATAAAATTTCGCAATATCAGCTTGGCAACGTTAGAAATGAATTTTATGATCGGTTGGGATATTGTTTAGCTGTTAATGGGGGGTTGTTTGAACATTTGATTAATTAATGTTTGTATGTAATTCTCTATTATTTTTAAATTAGTTATTGTATTTTATTTCATTTTATTTTTTCACACCTAGTAAAATATTAAGAGTTCAGATACTGCTATTGGTTTAATTAAATTCTAGTATTATGATAAAATTATTTTGTTAATGATCGATAGTAATAATTGTTATTAGTTAAACTTAATTGTTACATTAAATAAAAGGTTTGATAAAAAATAATGTTAACGTGTCTTTTACTTTGAATGTAATGGTTGTGAGATTGATGAAAGAAAAAAAAATCCTTGTATTCGGCTGTACGTCAGATTTGACAAAGCCTTATAACCATAGGCGTGCGCACAGTGGGTGCCGTGGGTGCCGTGGCACCCCCACTAGTCTGAAAAAGATTACTGTATTTAAAATATGAAAATTATTTTTTGATAAGGTTCGATTTAAAAATCTTCATCATCCTTAGATTCAAATGTATGAAATGTATCGTATCCAGTTTTATTTACTTCATTATTATTATTATTTAGAAAGATCCGACATGACGTATCCCAGGGCGTCATGCGGAAGGCCATCCGTATCGAAGACCACTCCTCGCGTCCGCTCGGTCAGTGATCTTCGGCCAAATTCATTTGGCTCAGGAAACGAAGGGACCCAAGGACAACAGATTTCTGCATTTTCATCACCAGTTGTTCGGGTGAATGTTGACATGCGGGAATACACTTCAGCTCCCCCAACACATTTTCCTTTATGCCCCCCCAAAACGCCGACAATCAGGACAACCAATCGCACGTTATACTCCGGATAGAGCGAAGTTCGCCAAGTAGATTCTGATATTTGGCTCGTTTCTCCCGTTCCTTTATATCGATGTTAGTTTCCGCTGGGGCAAGAACTCAATGACATACATAGAGTTATTTCTTTTATCAAGGAGAACGATATCAGGTTTATTGACGCGAATTTGATGCGTAGTTGGGAATGCATAATTCCAATATATGCGTCAGTTGTCATTTTCCACTACTGCCTCGATATCGCCGGGAGCAAATGGGAAAATTGCTGTTTCGTCGAGCTCGACAAGCAGTATCAGGAATGTTATTATTATTACTATTATTATTATTATCTCGGCACCCACACCAGCTTTACCCTGCGCACGCCTATGCTTATAACAAATTGTTTGCTGGTGGCTGGTGTCTGTTTGGTTTTACCTGAACCGAAAATTTGGTAATTTTGCAATTATATTTAATTGAATAGTTCAAGATTCGCTTATTAATTTTTTTTAAACTTGGCACGAGGGTTTGTCAAATTGTTCTCTTCAAAAAGTTATCTTACATTTTTTCTGTAAAATGTACAGGGGAGCCAATAATTAACCCCCTTAAAATATACATGGGATTTCTTATGTTCCGCTCGGCGACGCACCACCCGGTTCACTCAATGTAAAAATTCATACAGGGTGACAATTTAAAAACTTGAAATGGCGATATTTTAGGAACGAAAAAATGAATCAAAAAACCCTTAAAACAGTTTCTATAAAACTAAGGGGGAACAAAAACAAGCATATTATCCCACCCTTATCAGCAACCCCTTGGACAGGGTGAGATAGACCCCTAGAATCTTAAATAGAAAGGGGGTCGAGTGATACATCATTTTAAAGCTCTTGGATAATGCTTTCCAATGATACCATAGAAAGCTACATTTCAGAAAATTCTTCTGTTTATCAAGGAAAACAATAAATAAAACAAAATTTTGAAATTGTTTATTATTATTTAATTAAATTATACAAAATGATTACTACTGATATACTGGCATGTCTCTTAAGAATTCCAAACATGTCAAGCCCACAGGTATTTTGAATTGGTTTAGTTGCTATGATTTTTTGCCGAAAAAACGGGTTGTTTATAAATAGCATTTTATTATCACAAAATTTACTTTAAAAGTAACTTGTACTAGTAGTATTATTTTAAAAACAGTTGACTTTCGGTTCAGTTTAAACGAAAAGAAGGCACTTCTTATCTTTAACAATGGTGTACAGCACAGCTGAACGGTAGACATTATTTTCATTTATGGTTCCCAGGATAAATGTTTCTTAAGGACAGCTCAACGTTTTAACGAAAGGCATCCAGGCCAAAATGTAAGCCCGGAGTATGTTCGCCAATTAGTAGCCAAATTTGAAGAAACTGGTTCTGTCGCGAATAAAAAGAGAAATCAACCGAGACTAGTCAACGAAGCAGCGCAAATTGAAATTCTGGGTCAGTTTGCAATGTAGCAACTGGATTATCTCGTGAATCAATAAGAAAGGTACTTAAATTTCACAAGTTTTATCCCTATAAACTGCAGATACTGCAAGAACTTAGTGACGACGACCCGGACAGAAGAATCCAGTTTTGTGAAATAATGACAGATAGAATTATGGCAGAACCTCAACTAGTTAAAAATATTTGCTTCAGTGATGAGTGTACCTTTTATTTAAATGGGCATGTTAATAAGCAAAACTGTCGTTACTGGGATAACGAGAACCCACATGTATTTAGAGAAGGGCATACCCAGTACCCCCAGAAAATTAATGTTTGGGCTGGTAAAACTTTTGGCCCATAAACAAAATAAATAAGTGCGAGAATTAGAAAATCATGGGAGGGACATACACGGAAATTTATCTTTATTAGAACGCTTACTACATTTCCAACACGATGGAGCACCTCCTCATTATGTAGTTCCCGTTAGGCAATGGTTGGATGATCATTATCCTAACCAGTGGATTGGAAGAAGAGGTCCTGTTGAATGGCCCCTAGATCCCCGGACCTAACACCTCTTGACTTCTTTTTGTGGGGTCACCTAAAATCTGTGGTTTATAGAACGCAACCTGAGTCACTAGAGCAACTCCAGAATAGAATATTTCAGGAATGCCGTGCTATATCCAGAGAAACATTTGTAAATGTACGTAAGAGTTTGAAAATAGGCTTTATTATTGTCTTTCAAAACAACGGAAATCATTTTGAACATTTAATTAAATAATAATAAACAATTTCAAAATTTTGTTTTATTTATTGTTTTTTGATAAACAGAGAAGAATTTTCTGAAATGTACTTTCTATGGTATCATTGGAAAGCATTTTCCAAGAGCTTTAAAATGATGTATCACTCGACCCCCCTTTCTATTTAAGATTCTAGGGGTCTATCTCACCCTGTCCAAGGGGTTGCTGATAAGGGTGGGATAATATGCTTGTTTTTGTTCCCCCTTAGTTTTATAGAAACTGTTTTAAGGGTTTTTTGATTCATTTTTTCGTTCCTAAAATATCGCCATTTCAAGTTTTTAAATTGTCACCCTGTATAATTAAAATTTTATTATTATGTAGCAAAAAAATGAAATAATCATAATTGAAACGAATTTGGCCCATTTTCCACAGAAATAATTCCTAATTACTGTTACCATTGTTATAGCTTTGGCAACAGTGTTGTCGCTCGAGCAAGCGACCGTCCAAACCTATTACCAAAAATTTGGCATTGTTTAGTGCGTCTATAGTAAAACCTATAATTGTCTTTGGTAAAAATTGCTAAGTAAGTAATACCTCCATTTACTGCAGAACCACCCACAGAGGGTTGACTTCTGCTTAACGTTACAACTATTGGGGCCGCTTTTTTCCCTCCTTTGTGCTTTCTCACGATCATCATACACAAATCTGTGACGCTTTCCACTAGAGTTTTATCCTGAAATCATAAGCTGTTAATAAGAGATAGCGCTATAATGTTCGTAGTTTTATTCTTCTAAAAATGGTGGTAATTTTTTATTAACACTATGATAACATACGCATCACTGGTATGGTGGACAAAAATGCGACAAAGAACTGTTGTTACAGAACTGGCAAAGGTACAGAGACTTGCGTGCTTAGCTATAACAGGAGCAATTAAAACAACCCCAACAGCAGCCATGGAGTGTCTCTTAGACCTTCCACCACTTAACCTTATAGTGATGGGAGAGGCAAGAATGAGCTACTTCCGACTGCTACAGAAACCAACTGGTGTCTATGCTAGTTTGGGACACAACAACATAAAAAGTCAGGTTGGCGGAAATCCTGACGAGAGAATGACCAGATGATTCCCCAATACTCATTCAACAAAAACTTCGAGGTAAAAATTCCAGATCGACGTGAGTGGGCAACCCGATCCCCCGGCACGGTTGGAGACATCATCTGGTACACGGATGGTTCCAAACCGAGCAGGGAACTGAAACGGGCGTGTACAGTGAAATGAGGAATTCACAATTCTCCATTCCACTAAGAACCCACAGTTCTGTATTTCAAACGGAAATATATGCTTTACTGCACTGTGCAAAAGAAAATAACAGGAGGGCTAATAAAAACAAGCGAATCTGCATAATAACACATTGCCAAGCGTCACTAAGGGCAGTAGTAAACCCCAAGGTAACGTCCAAGTTGACATGGGAATGCCAAAAAGAACTGGAAGTCCTGGGAGAACGCAATAGAGTAACTCTCTTGTGGGTACCAGGGCATTCGGGGATAGAAGGCAACGAAAAAGCAGATGAGCTAGCGAGACAGGGATCTTCACACCATACTTTGGGTCAGAACCTGCCCTTGGAGTGACCAAAACCCAGGGAAGTTTAAAGGTGAATGGAAGCCCAATGCTATGGCCATTCGATCAAAAAATGTTCATCCAGCCCAGTATGAAAATAACTGTCAGAGTTGGCCCCGCCGATTCTGCGCAATAACAAAATTCCACGAAATAATTTAATGTGTAGCCTACTTACACACTGATAAATGAGTGTGAAGTTAGCCAACACATTATAATTTTATGAGAGCCGGATTACCGTTTTTTGGGTTGATCAAAACCTTCTTATTTTAGTGATTAGTGTTTATTAAATTGTGACTATAATTTTGTATTTATTGTTTGTTACTTATAAATCGTAACAAAATGACTAGAGGTTGTATGGTTTTGTCTTGCAAATCCAAGGGTAACATACCCGTCTTTTTAACTTTAGGTAAGTATTTTTATATTTAAATTAGGTGCTTTTTATAAGACGTAACGTTAGGTAACCGAATAAATAATAATATATCAATTATGAATAATAGAAAATAAAAATTTCATAGGAAATATTAGTGAGAAAAGTAAGGCAATCTTAACTATCTTTTAGATGATTTCCACAATGTTTGTGTATTTCTGTGGATTATTAAAAAGAAATAAGGTTTACATTTAGGTACTTTTATTTCATTTAATAATTTAGTACTTTCTTTTAAAGGATCAAAATTATTGATTACTGGGCAGACCAGGCAAATTTTAATATATACAGGTCCCTCTAATTGAATGAAAGGAAGTACAATTTTGGTACGGTTTTTGGGGCGCTGATTACAAATCTAAAAAAATCGGCATTTCGAAACATTGCCGATTTTAAAATCAAAATTGAAAATCAAACTAACCTTATTTACACTATTCCTCCTTTTTTTTGCACAAAATTCTTGATTTTTACACTAAATTGGCACACAATATTTCACAAACACCTTTTAAAACTTTTTTTATGTTTATTTTACACCTTTTTTACACTTTTATTTTTTAAGCAAATATGGCTGCTGCCTTTGAACTTAAAAGTTCGCAATTTAATGGAAAAAGATGTAAAATAAATAAAAATACAAGGTTTTAAAAGGTGTTTATAAAATATCGTGTGACACTTAAGTGTAAAAATCAAGAATTTGTAAAAAAAAAGGGGAGAATATAGTGAAAATGAGGTCAGTTTAATTTTCAACTTTGATGATGAAGACCTCGGAAACGAAACGTTGCCGAAAAGATATTTTTTCAGATTTGTAATCAGCGCCCCAAAAAACCCCTGTATACCAAATTTGATCAAAATCGAAGAGGAGGCAACTTTCAAAACAATACCATTTGTTTAAAAATAAATTAGATTTTTGGTTTCTTAATCTTGCATTATCAACTTTTTAAGCTCGACATACTGTACACACATAATATTTAACGGATACTGTTACAATGGATACTCAGATACTAAAGGTTACTAAACATTTTTAACCACTGTTATTCTGTCTCATGAATGTTTGTTATTAGTGAAAGTATATGCCTAAAAGCAGTTATAAATTTTCACTTTTAATGTACAACCAGAATCTTAGGATTAGATTAAACTCATTTGCACTATCTTGCCCTTTTTTTATCACAAAATTGGTGATAAGTACATAATACTATCATACAATGTTTGAAATTTATTTTAAAAAATCGTGTTTTTATTTATTTACAAAGATTTTTGGTAAAAATACAAAACTTCCAAAAATATCGACCATTTAAATAGAAGGCAGTAAAGTGGCGCCATCTATTCTTTCCATATTATATCAGATGATATAAAATCTAATATTACACAATAATTTTAAATATTCTATAGTAGTATCCTTTAATAACCAACAATTTTGTGCAAAAAATAAAAAAAAAATGGTGAATTTTGGAATTTGACATTTGATGATGTCAGTTTTATAGATAGTAACAAAGAATTATGGAAATCCGGCCCTGACCTACTATTCATTGCGCAAATTCCGCGGGGCCAACCCCCCTATTCCCGCTGCCCTGCACGCCTGGACAATTTTGTTCTACAGTATTGGGCTTCCATACACCTTTAAACTTCCTTGCCAAAACCACAGCATGAGGGCAAACCAGGGAATGAATCCGAAACAAACACAAAGAATACTGGGGAAACCTCAGTAGAATAAGACATGAAAAAAGCTTCATAAGAGGCCCATCCAAAAGAACGAAGGAAGAACTGCTCAGACAAAGTAGAAAAAGACTTCGCATAACAGTAGGGTTGCTAACAGGGCATGATAACCTAAATGGACACCTACACAAGATAGGCTCATACAATGGGGACCCAAATTGCAGAATGTGCGACGAGGGGAAGAAACAGCCTACCATATCCTGTGCAAATGTAAAGCATGGTAAAGCAAAAGACAGGCATTATTTGGGCAAGCAGAAATGAACCCACAGGAATTTATCAACCCACCAGTCTTGGGGTTAAATAGACTTGTAGAAGGAACAAGACTAATGGAAGGATTAATTTATTTATTTTTTTAAATCATGGATAGTCCACGAAGGTTGATACCTAAGTACTAACGTACCGTGGGTGTCTTGGAGATTAGACACAAAAAGCCTCCGGTAGTTAATCAAGACGGCTCCCAGGGAAGAAGAAGAAGGAGATTAACACGTATCAAGTTTCATCTAGATCATTTAACTCATTTACAGTTGTTTAAAGATGATTACAGTCTTTTTTATCAATGCAAAGTTACTGGTTTTTGAAAAACAGACTAATTTTTTTCTCAATCATTCTTTTGGAAACAAAACTTTGTCAAATTAAAAAAAAGCTTTTGGGTGGTACCTTCCGTTTCTCTTTTTCTTTTTTCTTAGAGCTGCTCATGACAGCTGTATCGGATTGTGCCTTTTTCGGTTTTTGAGTTTTTTCAGAGCTTGTACAAGGCTCCGACGCATGTGAAAGGGTTTTTGAGTCACCCATTTTGGTATCTAAAATTAAAAAAAAAGAATCACAATAAAACATAAAAATAAACAATAAAAAAAGCACAATCAAAAATTAATTTAAACCGACTCACTTTCTATCTTGATTGGGACCCACTTGTGCCTCGAAGATTCCCCGAAATTCACCGGCTTTCTGCATATCAATTCAGCCTCCCTTCTCTTAGCCTCCGCCATTTGCGCTAGCCTCGATTTTTCTTCCTCTTCTTCCTTTAGTACCTCTTTATTACAGTATCTAGCATCTCTCTTGCACACTACCTGCAGAAGTACGAAAATATTGCAACGAAAAATATAGCCTGCTGACTACAACGAAAAATACGCAATTTTATGAAGTATGGTTTTTGGGTGCCTAAATACGGAAAAGAAGTGCTATTAAATTTGGGCTTACATTTTTTAGATATTTACAATTTGTTATCACTTCACAAATTCCAAAATATCTGGAAACCCATGCACTTTTATCAAAAATGTGTGGATAGCTTTTTTGTGAAGAATAATTTTTTTATCCGAAAATCGCCTTCTAAAGTTAAAAAAACATTTTTCTTGCAAAATAAATGCAAAAAAACACTAAAAAAAATAAAAATTGCATTTTTTTAAGTTTTGTTCACAACTTTTTTTTGAAATAAGTATAGGCATTTATACATGTTATATAATGTCAATTTAAAAGCACAGTTACGGTTTTACTTATTATTATTTACTTATCAAAATTTACCCGGGGTAAATATCTACCCCGATTTGTAGTTCTAGGGATAATTATTAATAGGTAATAGATACAAAAAAATTAACAGTTATTTACAGTAACTTTGGTGAACATAAACAAATATTATTAACAGTATGCTTATATTATCGTAATAATCATTCAAATAATGAAAAATCTACTCCGCGTTCCCCGACAATCCCGATCAGAGGAAACACTTAAATAAATTATTGGTATCATTTACACAAATATCCCCTGAAACTTTCTTGTCGTTTCGCGATCGGCGGAGACTCAGCGCGGTGTCTTTGAAGCCAAAACATCAAAGGTTTATATGCAAGTGACCTAACTTATATATTGTATATTCTTTAAACTATGTCTTCGTCTCTTCATGCCATCCGCGCCGATAACGAAACGGTTAAAAAATTCATTTTTTTAAATTCTCCAATACTGTTATTTATATTGCATTAAGCCGGAGTCTCATGCATCCGATTTCCGACGATCCGATCATCCGAAAGTATTTTGATTGGTCAGAACATGTGGCGCCACAATGTTCCGACCAATCAAAATACTTTCGGATGATCGGATCGTCGGAAATCGGATGCATGAGACTCCGGCTTTATACTTCAAGTCCAAAATTTCTGTCAATTACGCATCGCTCGCTTTTAGAGTGCCCCGGGTTGTGTGGGGTCAGGGGAATCAATTCCAGTGGCGTATGCATTTTAGAAAATAAATGATAAAATTTCGTCAAAACATGAAAATATTTTTTACAAGCAAAAGTTATTTCAACCCTTTAAATTAGTAACAAGCCTATATTATTTTGGTATTATTCGGATTAATGAAAAATGTAATTTTTTTGCTTAATTTTGCACACCTCCTATTTTGAGGTCATAGAACACAAATTTGAGTTTTTTGGCGATTTTTCAACGTTTTTCCAAAAAAAATACATTTTTTACTTTAATTTTACCTTCTCTGATTTTATTTTGCTACATGAAAAAAATAATAAAATTTTAGTCTTAAGATAAATTAAAAAAGATGTAAAAGCAGAACGATAGAAAATCCAAGTTACACCGGCTTGCCAATTCACCACCGATCTTGCAATCTCAATATTAAATACGATATTCACACGCATTGCTTCATCAAAAATATCCACTATATAAGGAACACGAAAGCTCTGAAATCATCAGCTTGTAGAATCCAATAACTATTTCGGGTCTTTCGTGTTCCATATTTAGGATTTCCATATCGAGAATATTTTTGATTAAACATTGTGGGTTGAGCGAAGCAAGGTTCGCATACCTTATAAAAATGTCATAAAGAAAACTATTACAACCTGGTAACAGGTCAACATTTTTAGAATTTCGAGTTGAATTCGGACGTAAACGTTTTACCTACTTTTTATTGAAAATTAAGGTTTTTTCCTTACTTTTTAAGTGTTTTTTAATATTAACATAGTATGAGTTTTTTAAATATGTTTTCGTGCAAATGACAGAATTTAAAGGAATATGTCGTAAAATGGAATTAAACAATTCAATTATTATTATTTTTAAATACTATAAGAGGCAGCCAAAAAACAGCTTCTGATTCATGTTTAACAATCGAAAAGTAAAAAGTATGCAAAAAATAGCGAAAAAATCGCATTTTCCAGTATCCGCATAATTACTAATATTGATTTTTTTGCCTTTTAAAACTCTGAATACCGTACGCGAATTAACTTTTGTTAAAGTTGCACATATCTCTGCAGCATCCAAAGTGGTTAGTTCTGGATTTCGTTCCCGAATCCCATGGTAAACATGTTTAACCATTATTCGTTCTTTTAACGTTTTTTTTTTTATAGGCGGATCACTAGTTAAAGGTTGGTTAATATTCATAGTTTACAGAATTTAAAGCACTTAACAACACTAAATCTTTATATACAAAACAATATCTATATACTACAAGTATTAGAAATTTATAATATTTAGAAAATATCCTGTATAGCAATTAAAATTTAAACTTACAAAATCTGTCCTTAATCAATAATAACTAAATAAAATCATCGAACAGCACGAAAACCCTGTCGATACGCTTATTTTCAAGTCTCTTCAAGTTGTAAACTAAGGAATGTGTGTTGCCACTTTTATTGTCTTCCCGATAACAATGATTTCAATACATATTGGCGTGCTATTTTAAGTGCGATCGCTGGCTGGTGATTTATTCTTGCGAATTATGACAACGTGGCGATGAAACTTTTGGCCGGTTCACTGTTATTTGAGCGGAAAAGTATATCATAGGCTTAAAAATCATTTACTAGTGTTAGATTTTTATTCAGCCGCTTCGTCGGTTGGGTGGCCGGTATTAAATGAGTCACTGACAGAAATTTTGGACTTTGGGTAGTTTTTAAAAAATATCGTAAAAACCGTTTTCGAGATATTCCGAAATGAATGCATGACAGATATCGACAATGTTAATTGTGCACAATTTAATTGTTAATATTTCGCTTTACAGATAATAAAAAAATTCCATTTTTTTTCAATTAGATAAAAGATACTTTTATAAACCCTATATTTAAATTTCATTTAATTCTTGAGAAAAGCCGTTTTACAAATGAACTTCCTTCAGAATCGATTTACAGCTTCCTTACCTTTTCATTCGTTTTTTTGCAAACTATCGCAACAGACACCTCTGCGTTAGAATCGCCTGGCTTTTTCTCGGAAATATTTGCCTTGCTGCACTGGGGGGTCTTCGAGATACTGATAAATTTTTCGCAGTCAGACTTTTCTTGGCAGCTAGGACACGCGACGTTTTTCGTCAAATCTGTAAAGTATTATAAATATTTTTCTACTTGCGTGCCAAAGTACTTACTTTGCGCACGGAAACTCTTTGCGCACGCATTTTCGTTCTGCATATTTGCCGTACTTTTGGTTGATTTTTTAATGTATTAATAACTTCTGGATGAAATGATATTTTAAAAAAGGGTTCTACATATTCTTTTAATGTGCTTTATTGAATTTTAGATATATTTGGCGCTTAGTAAATATCCCATATCAATTTTCTTTATTATAATTTTCATATTTTTTTATGCACCATGTATTTCATAGACACCATGCTATACAATAAAAAATCAAAGAATTTTTTTTGTTACTGCAGCAACCAAGTACAAACATTTTCTAATGTCACGGAAGCATTAGAAAATTCGGTAAAAAGTTTAAAATAAGTTTCTAAGAATGGAGGAAGAATTGCCAGACGATGTTTTAAAAGCCGCAAGTTTGGCCAACTTAGAGCTCCTGCCGGCAAAATCAAAAGAAAAGTACGAGAAACAGTATAATTCATTTGAAACATGGTGTGAAGAAAAAGGCGTTAGAACTTTGAAAGAGGAGGTACTTTTAGCCTATTTTCTCAAATTAGGCAAGGAATTTAGTCCAAATATTTCATGGTCGAAATACTTCATGCTGAAAAGTGTTTTAAAGATCAAGAAAAATGTAGATATCGGCAAGTTTTATAAGTTAGCAGCATTTATTAAAAGAACAAAATGTAGGCTTTCGGCCAAAAAAGTCAAGGATTTTTTTTAAAGAAGAAATATCTACATTTATTAATGGAGCACCTGATGAAATATATCTTTTGATAAAAATTGCGGCCATTTTCGGACTTGCTGGCGCCTGCAGACGAGCAGAACTCGCAAAAATGAAAACATCCGACATCGAGGACAAAGGCAACCTAATTGTTGTGAAGATTCCGAAGCAAAACTATACTAGTACTTTCGTCCTGTCTGAAGAGATCAACGACGGAAAGTATTTGTTCTTATATCGGAAGTATACAGCATTACGGCCACCGACAACACATCAACGGTTTTTCGTATATTTCCAACAGCATTTTTAAAGTTGCCGAATCCTGAGCTGTATACCGGCCACAGCTTCCGGCGATCTTCTGCAACGTTACTTGCAAATTCCGAAAAACGACTCAGCGGTTAGGCGGTTGGAAATCGACAACGATAGCCGAGGGATACATTAAAGAATCAACAGGCTACAAAAAGGGGTTAAGTAAAAAAAAATAAACTGCAACAAGCCAAAAACTCTCAAGAAGCCAGATGAAATGTCCTGTTCCACAGACGCTATTTAATCAGCTAAAACACAAGATTTCGTCTTAACATCGAGCAGCGAACCATCATCGACGTTCCTAAGAAATCATTTGAAATTGACCATAAACCTTCAACATGCAACTAATTTTACTTTTAACATTAATATTGTTTTTAATAATGATTAATAATTTTTTTTGTATAATCAGTTAAAATAAAAATTTAATTATCTACTTTGGATTTTTAATTTTTACTGAAATATTCCTATATTTCTAATAGTCATATTCTTTAATAAAACGCTCGCAGAAACAGTATTCGCAAGTAGAAAAAGTATTGTTCCTAATACTTGCGCAAAGTGACTTTTCCGCACTTAAAGCTTATCCGACCTCCGCTTCGCGTCGTTCGTCTAACTGCTTTGGCGTGCGGAAAAGTATCATTTTGCGCACGTATTAGGAAAATAACTATTCTCTTCTCGACCTTTTGCATTTTTTACAAGACCAACTTACAAAGAATACAGAAAATGTATGTAAACTTGCATCTTACCACATTTGATTATCTCTTTCATCCCAGGAAGGCCGTGTTCTATTTCCTTTTCCGCACGGTCTTGCACACGTTGGTGGTTTTTTAGCCATACAAGCGTTCGATTCTTCTACAGGCTGTTGGCAAACTCTACAGGCTCTTTGGTTACATTCTACAGGCTTTACTGCAGATAAAAATCAATAAAAACGATAAAACAGTTTAAAATATTTTTAAAATCCTATACAAAACTAAAAAATATATTAACATATAAATATATAATTAACATAATATACAGTTTCCCTTATATTTTAAAATAAAATTAAAATTTAAAAAATTTAAAGTTTTTTAAAAATTTTTTTTAGGAAATTTTGTCATAAAAAAACGAGCGGCTTTAAATTTAGCCAAAAATTTAAAACTTTTGTACACCCTGGTATAAAAAAACGGTTTAAAAATAAAAAAATTTTTAGGAAAAAATTTTTCCATAAATTTTAAAATCCAAAGAAAAAAAAAAAAAAAAAATTTTAAAAATTACCTTTTTTTAAAAATCCCTATATCAATTTTCTTAAAACGTTTATAAAAAAAAAACGGTTTACAGAACATGATATCAGCTTCCTTTTATGTAAACCAGTAGTCCAATCAAAAGATTTTTTGTAACTATTGTTAACAGATATCTGACTGCGCTATGACTTCCGAAATAACTTGTATATTAGGTACTAAAATTAAAAATCCAACCATTTTTTTTCAGTATTTTTTTTACAATGATTATTAAAAAAAGGCCCTTTTTTGGTTTATTTTTTTAATATAAAAAAAGTACTGGCTATAACACTTTATTCGTAAAAAACCGTTTGTAGAGAATTCAAAAACCTACAAAATGGTTTTTGAAAAATCACGAACCGACCATTTTTCACCGAGAAAAGCCGGAAAAACGCTTAAAACAGACCTTTTTTCAAAAATTCGTATCTTCGCTAATTTTTAATATTAAGGGCTGATTTTTTGGAAAACGATAGTCAATAACATATACTTTGAGCTGCCGAAAGATGAAAATTGTCGCATTAATAGTTTTTATTCAATCGCATTACAAAGAAATTAGGCCCTTATCTTGCAAGTGCCGTGAATATTGGGCAAATGGTCCGATTTCAATTTTTAAAACGGCTTTTTAAAATTGAGATTAAAAGCTACAAATTGTATTTCTCACATTTTCATATAAGTTTGGAGAACATTGTTAAAAATGTTTGTGAACCTAGCGCGTCTATGCACGCAGCCCGTCTCTCGCTTCTCCTTCGCTGCTGGGTACCATCTCCACGGTCGGGTCGACTCGGTACGTCTTGGTCGCGAATTTTCGCCCGACGCGCTAGGTTTACGTCCACAACAAGGAAGTTTAAAGGTGTATGGAAGCCCAATGCTATGACCCATTCGATCAAAAAATGTCCAGCCCAGTATGAAAATAACTGTCAGAGTTGGCCCCGCCGATATGTGTTGCCTACTTACACACTGATAAATCAGTGTGAAGTTAGCCAACACATTATAATCTTATGAGAGCCGGAGTACCGTTTTTTGGTTTGATAAAAACCTTCTTATTTTAGTGATTAATGTTTATTAAATTGTGACTATAATTTTGTGTTTATTGTTTGTTACTTATAATATCGTAACAAAATGACTAGAGGTTGTATGGTTTTGTCTTGCAAATCCAAGGGTAGCATACCCGTCTTTTTAACTTTAGGTAAGTATTTTTTATATTTAAATTAGGTGCTTCTTATAAGACGTAACGTTAGGTAACCGAATAAATAATAATATATCAATTATGAATAATAGAAAATGAAAATTTTATAGGAAATATTAGTGACAAAATTAAGGCAATCTTAACTATCTTTTAGATAATTTCCACAATGTTTGTGTATTTCTGTGGATTATTAAAAATAAATAAGGTTTACATTTAGGTACTTTTATTTCATTTATTAATTTAGTACACTCTTTTAAAGGATCAAAATTATTGATTACTGGGCAGACCAAGCAAATTTTAATATATACAGGTCCCTCTAATTGAATGAAAGGAAGTACAATTTTGGTACGGTTTTTTGGGGCGCTGATTACAAATCTAAAAAAAAATTCGGGCATGTTTCGTTTTCGAGATATTCAATATCAAAATTTAAAATCAAACTAACCTTATTTACATTATACTCCTTCTTTTTGCACAAAGTTCTTGATTTTTACACTAAATTGGCACACAATATTTCACAAACACCTTTTTTTATGTTTATTTTACACCTTTTTTACACTTTTATTTTTTAAGCAAATATGGCTGCTGCCTTTGAACTTAAAAGTTCGCAATTTAATGAAAAAAAGATGCAAAATAAATAAAAATACAATGTTTTAAAAGGTGTTTATAAAATATCGTGTGCCACTTTAGTGTAAAAATTAAGAATTGTGTACAAAAAGAAGGGAGAATATAGTGAAAATGAGGTTAGTTTAATTTTCAACTTTGATGATGAAGATCTCGGAAGCGAAACGTTGCCGAAAAGATATTTTTTTCAGATTTGTAACCAGCGTCCCAAAAAACCCCTGTATACCAAATTTGATCAAAATCGGAGAGGAGGCAACTTTCGAGACAATACCATTTGTTTAAAATAAATTAGATTTTTGGTTTCCTAATCTTGCATTATCAACTTTTTAAGCTCGACATACTGTACACACATAATATTTAACGGATACTGTTACAAAGGATACTCAGGTACCAAAGATTACTAAACATTTTTAACCACTGTTATTCTGTCTCATGAATGTTTGTTATTAATGAAAAGTATATGCCTAACAAGCAGTTATAAAAATTTTCACTTTTTAATGTACAACCAGAATCTTAGGATTAGATTAAACTCATTTACACTATCTTGCTCCTTCTTTATCACAAAATTGGTGATAAGTACATAATACTATCATACAATGTTTGAAATTTATTTTAAAAATCGTGTTTTATTTATTTACAAAGATTTTTGGTAAAAATACAAAACTTCAAAATATCGACCATTTAAAAAGAAGGCAGTAAAGTGGCGCCATCTATTCTTTCCATATTATATCAGATGATATAAAATCTAATATTACACAATAATTTTAAATATTCTATAGTAGTATCCTTTAATAACCATCAATTTTGTGCAAAAATAAAAAAACAGTGAATGTTGGAATTTGACATTTGATGATGTCAATTTTATAGATAGTAACAAAGAATTATGGAAATCCGGCCCTGACTTACTATTCATTGCGCAAATTCCGCGGGGCCAACCCCCCTATTCCCGCTGCCCTGCACGCCTGGACAATTTTGTTCTACAGTATTGGGCTTCCATACACCTTTAAACTTCCTTGGTCCACAAGCATTATTAATATTTTCCAAAATTATATGAAAATATGAGATATACAATTTGTAGCTTTTAATCTCAACTTTAAAAAGCCGTTTTAAAAATTCAAATCGGACCATTTGCCTAATCTTTACGGCACTTGCAAGATAAGGGCCTAATTTGTTTATAGTGCGATTCAGTAAAAACTATTAATGCGACAATTTTCATCTTTCAGCAGCTTAAAGTATATGTTATTGACTATCATTTCCCAAAAAATCAGCCTTTAATATTGAAAATTAACGGAGATACGAATTTTTGAAAAAAAGGTCTGTTTTAAGCGTTTTTCCGGCTTTTCTCGGTGAAAAATGGTAAGATCGGAATTTTTTAAAAACCATTTTGTAGGTTTTTAAATTCTCTACAAACGGTAAAGCGATATAGCCAGTACTTTTTGTTATACTTAAAAAAAGCGAAAAAAGGCCTAATTTTAATAATTATTGTTTAAAAAATTTCCTTAAAAAAATTGTTGAATTTTTGATTAAAGTAATCTACAGGTAATTCCGGAAGTCATGGCGCAGTCAGATGTCTGTTAACATTAATAAGAAAAATGACCTTTTTGCTATAATAATTGGACTACAGTTTCTGTATCCAAATTTACGTGGAAAAAAGTCATGGGTCAAAATTTGAAAAAAAAAAATATATTTATATTAAATAATAAAATATGTTTCAAACAACAAAACTAACTAAACAACTTAGTACATACCATCAGGACACTTAGTCTCGCACTCGGGCTTCAACGGACAAGATTCGGGCTGAGGAATCTTTTGACAGATCTCGTACCCCTCTCCCGTGCACACAGGCGATGGTATCCTGATCTTGGGCTTCTTGGGAGGCTTTTCGCACGACAAGTCTTTTCTCGAAAATTCGTTTTCGTTACACGGTCCGCACGGAACAACCGGCTTACAGGGCTGCCTGGGCACCGCAGGTACACATGGTTTCTCACATGTAATTTCTCCTCCTTTAGGATCTCGGTCATCGCAGGGGTCCGGGCAGACTGCGGGGGAAGCCTTACGAGGGGGGCCACAAGGAGGCTCTTCTTGCTTGCAGATAGGATTATTACATATGTCTACTTTGCAAACAGTCTCGGCTAGTTCAGAACAACAAGACTTCTTAGAGGTATCGGGTTTCTTACAAGGGTCCTCTTTTTTACAGGGATCTTCTTTCTTGCAAGGGTCTTCTTTCTTACAAGGATCTTCCTTTTTACAGGGATCTTGTTTTTTACAAGGGTCGTCTTTTTTACATGGATCTTCCTTCTTACAAGGGTCGTCTTTCTTACAAGGATCTTCCTTTTTACAGGGATCTTGTTTCTTACAAGGGTCGTCTTTTTTACATGGATCTTCTTTCTTGCAAGGGTCTTCTTTCTTACAAGGATCTTCCTTTTTACAAGGATCATCTTTCTTGCAAGGATCTTCCGTTTTACAAGGGTCTTCTTTTTTACAAGGATCATCTTTCTTGCAAGGATCTTCCTTTTTACAGGGGTCTTCTTTCTTACAAGGATCATCTTTCTTACAAGGATCTTCCTTTTTACAGGGGTCTTCTTTCTTACAAGGATCATCTTTCTTGCCAGGATCTTCCTTTTTACAAGGGTCTTCTTTCTTACAGGGACAATCAGGGCCACAAGGACAAGTTGGTTTCTTACATGGATCTTCTTTTTTACAAGGATCTTGTTTCTTACAGGGATCTTCTTTCTTGCAAGGATCATCTTTCTTGCAGGGATCATCTTTTTTGCAGGGATCTTTCTGTTTACAAGGGTCATTACAGGGATCTTCCTTTTCGCATGAGTCAAAAACGGACTTTTTACTAGGCATTACATACGGATCAAATTTTTTGCTTTGTTTGATTATTTTATCGGCCTTATCACAGGAGTCTTCTTTTTTGCAAGAGTCTTCTTTTTTACAGGAATCATTGTTGTTCTTCTTACTGGAAGCCTCCATTTTACTACCGGAACTTCCTCCTGCACCCGGAATACCTATTCTTCTTCTAAGGTAGTCCTTCTTTTTAAGAGTTTTCGTGCAGGGATCGTAATTGTTTTTACGCTTAGAAAAAGATACGTTTAGGTCTTCTCCTTCGGGTTCTCGAAAGGGTTCTCTTCGTAAATTCGGCGGGGTGTTTACAGAAATCTTTCTGATAGGGTCTCGATGCTCGGAATTTTTCTTAAAAGGTTCGCTTATCGGAGGATGGCTATCGAGATCCTTAATTTCGGATTCTTTTTTCTTTTGCCATGGGTATTTCAAGTTCATACGAATGCGATTGGATGTTTCGAAAGCGGTGGTTGATTGTGTAGGTTTCAGACGACTCAATGTGCGGTCTAGGTTCCTTTCCATGCGTTCCAGCGCTGAAAAAGAAATTTTTTAATAAAGACTTTTAAAATTCAACTATTTCCACTCACCTGCTTTTACCTCGTCATACTTTAAAAATTCCTTCTCTATCACCGGTTGGATCATCTTCTTGATGGCGTCAGCTAGTTTTTGTTTCGATTCCTCTCCAATTTCCACCTTGGGTACCACCGTGCTTATTGCTTCGCTGATTTTCTGATTCAAACTGTCTTTTGGGTGAACAAAATAAACATCTTTTCCCTCCGTATTTTCTCCCCTTCTGCCTCTTTGGGTTCATTCTCTACCTTCTCGTTTCCTTGCAATATACCTTTAGATTTTCCACTTTTTACCTTATAAATATCCAAAAATTGGCCAGCATTTAGCCCTTTTGTGTTAATATTTTGTTTATAACTATTATCTAAAGTAGCTTGATTGGTATATCTATTTATTTGAGGCAAGGAATATCTTTTTAATAGATTTAGCTTTGTGTAATTTTCATAAGACGAATCGCTCAAAGGTGGTTTACGAAAATTCTCATTGTCCTGCTCCCTTCCAAACCCCTGCAAAGTTTTTATTTCATAAACAAGGTTACCGTCCGATCTCCAAGGACTCAGGCCCTTGGCTTTCTTACAGGGATCCCTCTTCTCGCAAGGATCTCTTTTCTTCTTAGGCTTACAAGGGTCGTTATCGTCCTCTTTTTTCGGAACTTTAATTTTACATCGGTCCTGTTTGATACCAGTTCCACAATCCGGACACTTCTTGTCTAAATGGTATTCCCCAGGATCCTTTCCATAGCCTTGTAAGGCTTTCATTCGATAAACGAGATTGCTGTCTGATCCCTGAAAAAAATGTCGACCCTTGGCATGTTTACAGGGATCTCTTTTCTCGCAAGGATCCCTCTTCTGTTTTGGTTTACAAGGATCATTATCGTCTTTCTTTTTGGGAGTTTTAATTTTGCATTTGTCTTGTTTTATCCCAGTTCCACAATCGGGACACTTTTTTCCTAACTGGTATTCAAGTTCCCCTAATGCTTCATCTTTAGACTCCAATGATTTAATAATTGGTTTAGGGGGATCCTGTTCTTCGGCGTTCTTGCAATCCACACTCTTTTCTCGTTCACATTCTATGGACGATACTTTTTCATAAGCGGTGCAGCTGTTAAATCGTTAATAACATTATTCTCTGATGACTCCTGAAGCCCAGGAACCTTCGCTTCCTGAGGACCCTGCAGGTTTCTCGTTTCTAGATCCCAGTAAGGACTCAATCCCTTGTAATTCTGATTACAGGGTCTTTTTCTCGCAAGGATCTCCCTTCTTCTTCGGTGGTTTACAAGGGTCGTTATCGTCCTCTTTTTAGGCACGATAATTTTGCAGCGATCCTGCTTTATGCCGGATCCGCGGTCCGGACACTTCTTCTTGCTTAAATGGTATTCCTCCATCGCTAGCTCTATGGGGTAGCCTTGTGACGATAATGGTTTTTGGGTAGAACTGACCAAATCTAAGCATTTGCTCAGTTCGTTCTCTAAGTTACACAACTTTTCGTACCCGTGCAGTTCGTTATTGAGAAGCTGCTGCCTATAATGTCCCCCACTTGCTTTCTTAATCGGTTCTTTTATTTTTAGCGGTTTTTTTGGTCTTTGTTTCTTGTAATTCTCACCCTTGGGTACTTTGCGTTTACGATAATACGGTCTGCTACATCCGCAAGGTGTCAGATCGTATTTTTGTTCAGTACCTTGTAAATGATTAAGTGATTGTTCGTGTGGCTGTATTGTGGGGTCCTCATCCACCCCGGATGCTCCGGTGGTGACACAATCTTTTCGGTGTCATATCTTTGGCTGATTCTAGATTTAAATTTATCTGGTCATCATTAAACATTTCCAAGGGATAAGGGTCCATCTTTTTCTTCCTCTGCTTTTCTTCGGGAAACTTATATTCGTCTGTATATTTTTTCGCCTCGAATTTGTACTTGTTTGTAGGTACAAATTGTTCTTTACTTTTGTTAGACTGTAATTTAATCAAGTTAAAGAGAGTGACAGATGTTTCCTGAATTCCCGAGCTAAGACTTTGATCTTTAACGAAAATCACTTTATTTTCTTCCTGGACGGTTTCCTGGTCATGCCGAGGTCCTGGCGCACAATAAGAGCTATAGTTTTTTTGTCCGACCAAAAATTGCCGATGTTAGAGGAGTTATTTTGGTAAAATACCCTTTGTTTTCCAAGTCTTCGGGGACGAAAACTGGTTCCGCATAATACGAACTATAATTTCTCTTCTCAGGCAAAAATTTGCCCATTTTAGAGGAATTCTTTTGATAAAATTCCGTGAGCCTCTTGTGGTTCTTGGAAGTGACATTGTCTGCATTCTTGGTCGGGACTGAGGTAATGGAAGGATACCTTGTTACTTTCTTTGGTGGCAACAATATTGCCCTTGTATTTTTGAGCTTTAATTTCTTCGTTAAGATTTAAAATGGCAGAGACAGTGGGCTGTCGGGGTTTTATAACCTTTTTAGACGTCGACATGGATTTTTTGTTGCTACAATTTTGACTTACAGCATTTGAAGTGCTCAGAAGATGAATACTTCTGTTGCTGTTGACCATTTTAACGCGTTGTGCAAGTACATCATCAACAAACACTTCGTTTCTTCTTCTAATAGTGTCATTATGAGGTTTTATACAAGGCGTTTCGTAAATCTTATCCCTAAATCCCTGTTTTTTCTTTTTTTCCAGTGTTTCTTTTCCACTTTTATTTTTATACTTGCCACCATTTTTTTGACTGTAGTATCTCCTGAACTTGCAGATTATTTTAAGCGTTGGTTTATGTAACGCTTGATTGCTCTTAATCCCCGAAAAATTGTTGTTTTGTATTTTTACCACTTGGGGGGTCAAATTTAACGAATAAAAAGGGCTCTAGAGGTTTATAGGGGGACAAAATTGGCGGTAGTGATCTGGATCTTTGAGAATGAAGATTGGGTTCTGTGGCTGGGGTGCTTTCAATGGATGACAGGGATGGGGTGACTCTTCTTGATAGATATTTTATGGACTAGATTAGAAAAAATATTACTTTATAATAAATATCTCTGCCCCTGTACCGTGTGTTCAAAAAAGAAAGGACGCCGGCTGTATCTCAGAAAATGTTTATCGCACAGCGTTGGGGAAAAATATTTTTGGTAAAAGTGGTCAAGAGAAATAGCTGGAAATTATTTTCAAGTTTCTAAAATGGCCGCTAGGGGGCGTAACTGCAATCTTGAATCCAAAAAAGTTATGTTTCTGTGAATTTTGCTACATTAACCCAACAAAAAACACCTAATTTTTAAAGTCGAGGACAATTTGAACCTTTTTCGTTTGAAAATTTTTGCTGTATCTCTAAAAATAAAGTGGTGGGGGTATTAAAGGTTTCCGTAAAAAGCATCCTGTATCATTGAAACGGCTAAGCCGATTTTAACAAACCTGGGCTTGTTAAAAAGGGCTATTCTTGGGCTATAAATGTTATATTATTTGAAGTTTTGTTAGTTTTACATGTCCCCGCTAGAGGGCAAAACTCCGACAGAAATGGTTAATTTTCTCAAAAAAAATTAAATGCATTGGTATGATTTTTTTTTAGAAAAAGGAGCTTAATGATGCTTTAACAAGCTCGCGAAAACCAAAAAGATTATATAGCCTAAGGGTTCCGTAAAAATACATAAATAATGTCCTATAAAATTTCTTGTAGGTTTTATAGTTTTTGAGGTATTGACGTATAAAATTTTCTTGGGCCTAAATTTTAGGTAAGGAACAAGATATTGAGATATGGTTTTCACGAGCTTGTTTAAGCATAATTTAGCTACTTTTTTTTATAAAAAAAATCATACCAATGCATTTAATTTTTTTGAGAAAATTAACCATTTCTGTCGAAATTTCGAAAAAAGCCCTCTAGCGGCGACATGTGAAACTAACAAAACTTTGAATATATAACATTTATAGCCCAAGAATAGCTTTTTTTCCCTAGCCCAAGTTTGTTAAAATCGGCTTAGCCGTTTCGAAGATACAGGCACGGACGTATATAAGGGGGGGGGTTTAGGGGGTCCGGACCCCCCCATTCATATCCATCTTACTTGTCCAACAGAAAAAAATTACATGCACCGCCCCGATTGTAGAAAACGATAGTTCTTAGCAGAGGCATAACTACAAAATTTGGGCCCCCCTGCAACTTTGGAGCAAGGGCCCCCTAAAAATGCAAAATATGCAAAATACCATTAAAACAAATTAAAGAAAAAAAAACTCTTTTTGTAGATAAAAAACATGTTTTAAAATACAAACTCTAATACGAAAGAGACAAATAGAAAATAGAAACATATTCAGTTTACAAAACACAAACACTAACTTTAACAACAGATATAGTAAACAAGAGATCTAACAAATAAAAATAAATTAAAACTATTAAAAGTTTTTATTCCTAGCTTTCATATCATCAAATTGATTAATCGCTTTAAATTTAAAGGAGTGTTTTGTTTTTAAAAAACTCTTTTTACTGTTAATTAATGTTACAGTTTTATTATATTTAAGTAAAATTATATAGTTTTCTTTATAAAGATAAAATTAAAAAATTACTAAATTACTTAATTTTTTTTAAGCTATAAGACAAAATTTCTAACGAAGGGGCCCATATAATTTTACGCCTGGGATTTTTGCAGGCGGCAAGTACGACGGCCGGGGCTCACCAGGCCCCTTCGCGTTCATCCCCCCGCCACCGGGGGCAGGGGTGTAGCTACGCCACTGTTGTTTAGTCCGCCGCAGTGCGGGGAGCGGGGGAATGGGCACTGCCCCCGCCGCCGCCGCCCTCGCTTTTGCGGCGTGCACCAAACCAAGCTAGTCTAGTCTATTTTGTTTCTTCGCGTTGCGCAATTGTTATAATACAGAGAGAAGTGTCGCTTTTAAAAAGTATAAAACGAACAAATCAGGTATCTCTTTTGAGTTTTTTCTAAGAAAGATAGACCAAAGCCTAATGAACTTTTGTCAAAAGACAATGTGGG
This sequence comes from Listronotus oregonensis, assembly GCA_019359885.1. NCBI lineage: Eukaryota > Metazoa > Arthropoda > Insecta > Coleoptera > Curculionidae > Listronotus > Listronotus oregonensis. The sequence goes on along the minus strand of JAHBCN010007482.1, from coordinate 5,370 downwards.
CCTTCGTAACTTTTATTGCCTCTGCCCTTGGACGTCTTAGTTTGTAATGGTCCAGTGGTCCAGTGTAGTCAACTCCAGAGTGGGAAAATGGTTGTGATGGTGTAACTCGTGCTGTCGGAAGTTGTCCCATTAATTGCTCGGCTGTCTGGGCCTTGAATCGAATACACTTTATGCATTTTCTAATGTTAGTTTTGACTGTTCTTTCCCCATTGACGATCCAGTACCATCCAACCATGTTAGCTGGTTTCCGCCGTGTAGGATTTTCCAATGAGCATCATTAATAACCAATTTGTTTGGTGACTATGAGAATGCAAAATCGCAGGGTGTTTGGAGTTAAATGACAGATGCGATATCTGCAGCCTTCCCCCGACACGAAGAATCCCATCAGCATCTAGGAATGGATTAAGATTGAGTATCTTACTAGCCTTGGCAACTTGCTTTTTCTCTAGTAGAGCATCAAATTCCTCTTTGGGGATCCCTCCCTTGTCAAGGCTATAGCTACGTCCGTGGATACAGGGTGTTTTTTACGGAAACCTTTAAATACCCCCCACAAATAAAGTGTTATTTTTAGAGATACAGCAAAAATTGTCAAACAAAGAAGGTTCAAATTATCCTGGAATTTTAAAATCAGGTATTGTTTTGTTAGGTTAATATAGCAAAATTCACAGACACATCATTTTTTAAAAGGCAGCCTTAGGGGCCCTTTCAGAAACTTGAAAAAATTTCCAGTTTTCCCTTGACCACTTTTACTAAAAAATTTTTTCTCAGCGCTGTGCGATACACATTTTCTGAGATCAGCCGGGGTCCTTTTTTATTTTGGCCCCAAAAATTGTAAAAAAAAAAAATTGAAAAAAAATTGTTTTTTCCTTTTTTTTAAAGAAAGGGAAAAAATTACAAAATTTGTTGCCAAAAAAGGTTTTAAAAATTTTTAAAAGGTTTCTTTTTTTTTTTAAAAATTTTATTAATTTGCCCCTAAAAAGTGTTTTAAAAAATGGAAAAAAAAAGATTTTATCAAAAATTTTAAAATAGCCCAAATAAGGCTTTTTTTAAATCCGGGCAAGGTTATTTTTAAAAAACCCAAAATAGTTCATTACCCCTTTGCTCTTTTTTCAAAAATTTTTTAAAAAAATTAAAAAAAAAATAACAAAATTTTTCCCCAAAAAAAAAAATAATAAAAAAAAAAAAAAAGCTTTTAAAAATAAATCAAAATTTTTCAAAAAATTTAAACAAAAAATTAAAATTTTTTCCTTTTTACCAGATTTTTTTCCCCGTACCCAAAAAATTAATTTTTTAGGAAATTTAAAAATAATTTTTTTTTCAATTTTATATTTTTAATTATTTTAAAATTCCCAATACTTTTCCGTTTTGAAATTGACCTTAAATAATTTAAAAATCCGTAAACCCCAAAGCTAGGGAAAAAGTCAAAACCTTTTGGGGGCCCAATTTTTTTTTCCAAAACGCATGAAAATTTGGGATTAAGCAACCCCCTCCTTTCCAAAATCTATTTTCATGCCAATGGGGGGTTTTTTTTTTTAGGCGTGAAAATTGGTGAGACCCCCGCGACGGCCCCAAAAAAAGGAAACCTTCATTTTATTATAAAAAACCCCCTGAAAATTCCCTTAAAAACATGTTTTTTCCTTTATATAAAAACTTAGTTTTCATATATTTTAATTTACAATCATATTAGAAACCGCCTCGTCTATTGGCGGACACTTCGGGCAGTAAAAACCCCCTTTTCCCAACACCCTTACAGTATGATTTTTTATAAATCTACTTTCGTCATAGTTTAAAATCTGGCTTTTATTTTGTTATTCGGGAAAACTATACGAATAATGTTTCCACAATCCCCAGTCACTTTTGATGGTTCCCCTATCTTCCCAGGCACATTGAATTTTACTCCAGGCTCCGCGCGATGAATATACATGTACGTTGGTGCAAGTGAAAAAAGCGCGATCATATTTTCAACGAATTAAAATTGTAAATTTAAAAAAAATAATGTAAAAAAATTTTCATAAAAAAACAAATTTAAAGAAAATAAAAATTTTTTAATAAGGGAAAAAAAATTAGCAAATTAACTTTAAAATTAAATTAAATTTTAAATTATTAAAACCTAAAAAAATTTTTTAATTTTTTTTTTTTTAAATTTTTTTAGCCCTATTTCCAAAACCATAAATTTGGGATTTTACTGACCCAAAAAAAAAAAAAAATTGAAATTTTTTTCCTTTAAGTTTTGAAAATTGTTTTTCTCCTAAAATTTTTGTAGAAATCAGAAAATTTTTAGGGGGGTTTTTCCCCTTAAAACCTTTTAAAATGGAAAATTTTTTTTTTCCAGACCCACCCATTATTTTCTTTTAAAATTTTTTTTTGGAATTGTTTAAATGAAAATTTAATTTTTAAAAATTGCCACCCCTAATTTTTTACCCGGGGGTTTTTTGGGGACAAAATTTTAATTTTTTTGGAGAAACCCAAATTCAAAATTTTTAAGATCTAATAAAAGGGGGGGAACCCCTTTAAATAAAAAATTAAAAATTTTTCCCTTTTCCCAAAAAATTTTCCACGGGAAACCATTTTAATAATTTTTAATTTTCCCCTTTTCCTTCGTAAACATTCCTTTTTAATAAAAATTTTATTAAAAAAAAAACTTTTTTTGGTCCCCCTAATATTTGGGGTAAAACCTTTAAAATTTCGGCTTCCCCGAAGAAAGAAAATTTCCGGGAATAAACTTTTGGGGTTTAAAAAGGGCTTTCCGGCCGCCCGCTTTGAATTTGTTTCCGAAAATTAAACGAAAGAAGGTGCGGGTTTTTTGGTTTCGCTCGGGGTTAATTAATTTTTTCGCATTTCGGGCTTTACTGTATTAAAACCCCATTTAAAAACCACTATTCTAAGTTTTAAATTTTGGAAAACGGGGACAGCTGATGCGCAGAAAGAGATCGCCGTGGACCGACCCCATGCTATTTCACTCGCACCAACGTACATGATTTTTATCGCGCGGACGCCTGGAGGAGACTTCAATGTGCCTGGGAAGATAGGGGAACCATCGAAAGTGACTGGGGATTGTGGAAAAATTATTCGTATGGTTTTCTGAATAACATATATAAAAGCCAGATTTTAAACTATGACGAAAAGTAGATTTATAAATAATCATACTGTAAGGGTGTCGGGAAAAAGGGGTTGTTACCGCCCGAAGTTTTGTGAGATTTAATAATTGTAAATTAAAATTTTGAAAACTAAGTTTTATACTATCACAAATTTGAAAACAATTTTACTCACTTTACCCTGTTACCTGCCAAAGCCACCTGCGACCCAGGTTGATAGGCGGGTTTTTATACCTGTATAGGAGACATGTATAAAAAATTTTTTCAGCTTTTAAATAACGAAGGTCTGGGCGCGCGGGCTCTTAGTCAAGTAACTAAAATTAGGCGCATATAAATTAAAAAATAAATATTTAATTCTTTAAAAAAAATGTAATATTTTTTCTCCTTGAAAATCAACCCTTATTATGATTTAATTAAAAAAAAATTGTTTACCCTAGAAAAATTAACATATTGTCACAGAGTTGTAATTAAAAAATTTGACAGCTCAAGTATTACTAATTTAATTTTGTAATTTTTTAATACTTAAAAATTCACCCCTTACAATATTACAATACCAAAAATAGTACAAAACCGCGGATTTTTTAAAAATGCATCGAATCGCTTTTAAAATGCTCCAAAAAAATGTTTTTTAAGCATAACTCCTTCGGTTTTTGTGATAAAAAGTTCTTTAAAAAACAATTTTGTTGGTTTATTTAAGAGCTATAAGGTCCTGTATATTAAAACTGTTAAAAACCCTTAAAGGGCTAAAACAAGGTAGTGCTCGTCTATACACACGCGCTTTAAACGTTTATATCTCACTTAATTTTCGTCATCCAGTAAAATTCTGAAATTTGACTTTTACTTACAGCTCCATTTTTTTTTAATTAATCAATTTAAATTGATTAAAATTTTGGAATGTATTTATAATACATAAATAAAAAGAACTGAAAAAGGCCTACGACTCATTTCAATTAGGGTGGTAGTTAGGGGGTTGTTTTCGAAGATTTTTGCACTTAAAAAATTTTGGTTTAACTTTATTTTAATCATAACTCACTCAATTTTTATGATATATACCTTTTTTAAAGAAACGTCTTTGGAAATGCTTCAAAAATGTTATTATTTATTTTCTCGAAAAAAACGTTAATTTTGGGTATTTCCGTGAAATTTTTGTTTGATGAATAACAGCTAACCTTTAACAAACCACAACTTGGTTTGTATTGGTCCCAAAGCAATTACAAAAATTCGTTTTTTTAAAAGCTACAATTTTGTTATTTACAGTTTTTTTGATAAAATGTATACTTATCGAGTTATTTCCAAAAAACCGATTAAAAACGTTGATTTTATCGACCAGAAACTTCGACTTCGATCGCGAATAGCTCGAAAAGTATGCATTTTACAAAAAATATGCATGGAACATTTTTTGCTTAGAAATCATTCTTTCATCGATTTCTGTTGTCAAAAATATTTTAAAAACTGCACCCCCCCCAAGGTTTAAACCCCCCCGGGCCCCCCCTACTGTCAAAATTTAAAAACATTCTATGCATTTAAAAAAAAATTGGAGGCAAAATGGTTTGTTTGCATTTGAAACACTATAGGCATAATTAAAATAATAATAAAACATTATTGGACAGAAGTGTTATTTTTACAACGGTATATTTTTCCAAATAAAAAATATATATGCATATTCGGGCTGGAAAATTTGTATGGGGGCTCCCTTTCCTTTTTTGAAAAACGTAAACAACATATATTTTTTTAAAAGCCCAAAATTTGGTTTAAATTGAAGGGTTACTTCGGGTTTTTTAAGCGTCTTAACATTTCTGAATAATGAGTTCTCACAGCGAATTTTGTCCTGAAGCGCGAACACAAAAAAAATTTACGAAAAATTTGACGAGTGATTTTGATTGTTAACGCCACAAGCGATGTTGTGTTGGAAATAATTCCCAGGCAGATCACCTGACGGAAAGTCAAAAAATTTGTCAAAATAAGTTTGTAATTTTCAAGCAATTCTTCAAAATTTTCGTGCGATGTACTTCTTAGCGAAAAATCTACGGACATGCTCGTGAGTTTACCAGTGAAAGTTCTCGGATGTTTAAATTTTTTTTTCTAAAAATGGGGCATAAAAACCCCCACCAAAGATATGTATATCAGATGATATTGGTTTCAAGGAAAACACTTTTAAAAAAAAAGGTAATTTTTCTTATAAGGCCGATTTTAAGAAATTTTATTTACGGGGTTTTTGGGGCTGATCACGAATCTGAAAAAGTTAATTTTTTTCGGTGCTCCAGCTTTATAATTA